>LBNU01009433.1:333386-378244 GCA_014162995.1 Artemisia annua
TGTTATATAGGAAATTAACTCAAATATGGTTGCTTTTTGTGAAACTGTTTCATTTGTACCAAATGTGACTGATTTGTTTGCTTGATAATGTGTTTGACATTTATTCGTTCCAGGTTTGGCACTGCAGAACATTTCAACCATCTGGATTATTTGTTGCCCGTGGTGGTTTTTGATGCTAAATTTATATTTGGTACATCTAATTTTGTCATCTTTTATGTAGGAACCCAGCACTCCTTGATCGTTACGGGCTCCAGGCTGTTAAACCTTTAATTATCTAGGAACAATAACATTGAATAACATGCAGCGGAATAATAAATAAGAACATCAATGTTACCAACAAGGTTTTTCATTATCATCTCTAACATATAAACATCTACAACCCCAATTCTACTTGATCAAGGTAGAACGACCTTGAGGCTGACTAACCAACTAACTCTAACTAAACCCTAGGCGTTTCCCAAATCCCTACGCCTAGGTTCCCATACACACACACCTTTTAGGTTTACATCTTGTACGTACTTTAAACCTATGTCCCTTGTCCTCTTTATATACTAGAGGATTAGGGTTACAAAAGACTACGAGGGACTAATAAATAAAAATTTCTTTACCAAGCAAGTCCCTTGTGTTTCATTCTTCATTAATTGAAGAATTCTTCTTTTATCTTCTTTAGTCCTTCATCTTTCATATGTTTTGTATTATCAACTCAAATATAATTCCCAACAATCTTCCCCTAGTTGATATGACAAAACCAAGTGTATGAAAGATGTCGTCTTCCCCTCAAACCATGCATATCATCAAGAATCTTCAAGCTGCAATCTTTTAAATCTTCTTCCCCTTTTTGTCATCATCAAATAGGGAACAAATGTAAGCAACTTTGATCTTCACAACCACGAATCACTATTATACTTCCAATTCATCTTTCCAATGTTTCAAAGTCGCCCACCATTATGCTTTCCGCATCTAAAAATGTACTTGAAACAATAGAAATCAAAACTAGCAGTAGTAATAACAACTAGCAGTTGTAAAAACCTTGATCTTCATAATTACCAACCAGTACCATACATCAAATTTAGTCCTTTAATGTCTTGAATTACCCACCATTAAGAACACCAAAACGCTTACTTATTAAATGAACTCAAGACATAAAAATCTCAAATCTTCAGTAAAACTACCAATGAATAATCATGAAAACCTTCACCTTGATGTAGCACATAAATGGTTATACATTTAAACATTAAGCTTCCCCTGAAACTAATAGGTTAACCATTTTAAAAGAACTTGTCGAATAATTAACCACCATAGAAACAAATATCATGTAGTACCAACCATGAAGATCTCCAAATAGCTTTTCGAAAAATGACTACAATAATATTTGAAACCAAGCAGTAGTAAACAATGAAGAATAGTTCTTTATTAAAACCAAAACCGTCTCTGTGTGTGTGTTGTTCCTCCTGTGTGTGTTACTGTCTTGTCGCAAAATCAGCCAATATCAAACATATATGCTTCCCCTCACTTCGTGTATCTCATGGTAACCAATAAAACTAAAAACAATCAAACCTATCCAAAGTACTTCGTGCACCATCTTTGAAACCATTGAGCAGTATTTTGATTGCAAGATCAGTACGTTCCATGAGACATAGCAGTACTTATAACGAGCAGGAATAGCAGTACGTTGAATAGCAGCAGTAGTTTACGAGAGCAGCAGAGTTAAAACGTAGTAGCAATACTTTTAAAAACAATGGAGCAGTACTTTGATTCGATAGCAGTACTTTCAACAAAATCAATACCATGACCTGCTTCTCGCTAAACTATCCATGACCATTACATCAAATATTCCATGGGGCAGTACTTTGATTACGAGACGCACCAGTACTTTGAGAAGTATTTTGCACTTAATTTGTAGCAGTAGCATATCAGTACTTAAAAAAAAATTTCGAGCAGTACTTTGGTAAACTTGAACAGCAGTACCTTTTTATCTTCATAAGTCCAATTGTAAACTACTCTTTTGTGCCACAATAAATTGAGTACCATAATACGAGCAGAAGTATGTATCAGCGTAAACTTGGACCAGTGCTGTCTTTAATTCAGTACGAGGTTTATCTGTTGAATCAGCGCACCATGCAATATGTAGCAACCTAATTGTCGGTTCTCATGCAAAAACTATAAACAATTCGTACCCTTGATACAGCCAATTCGAAAAGCAAATAAATGTAGAGATAAAGTCACCGTCCCATGATTCAATTAGTACGAAGTAATGAAAGACGACAAAATCACTTTGTCACAGCAGCAATCTATGAATTCTTTGAATATCGACCCATTCAGTACACGATAAACTAATCATCAAAACATCATCACCGTCCCATTATGTATAAAAATCGATCAATCAAATACGAGACTGGCCCATGTTTTATTCACAGTATGAGGTAATAATTTATGAATTAACAATCATTAATTAGTAATAGATATATGTGATTGATAATTCAACTTTCCACCGTCCTAATAATTAATTCGATACAGAATTGAACCAGTACGAGGTTAATGCTTCATTAATTGGCCAATTTGATATAGAATTCAATAAACTTTTACCTCAACAGCTTGCAGAAAACGACAACGATTCATAAAAGTCGATACCCTTAAAATCCTTATAACAAATCGAATCTGCTTCTTCTACGACTTCAAAAACCTTGTAAAATCCTAGATATCACGAGCCCCAGGCTCTGATACCACATGTAGGAACCCAACACTCCTTGATCGTTACGGGCTCCAGGCTGTTAAACCTTTAATTATCTAGGAACAATAACATTGAATAACATGCAGCGGAATAATAAATAAGAACATCAATGTTACCAACAAGGTTTTTCATTATCATCTCTAACATACAAACATCTACAACCCCAATTCTACTTGATCAAGGTAGAACGACCTTGAGGCTGACTAACCAACTAACTCTAACTAAACCCTAGGCGTTTCCCAAATCCCTACGCCTAGGTTCCCATACACACACACCTTTTAGGTTTACATCTTGTACGTACTTTAAACCTATGTCCCTTGTCCTCTTTATATACTAGAGGATTAGGGTTACAAAAGACTACGAGGGACTAATAAATAAAAATTTCTTTACCAAGCAAGTCCCTTGTGTTTCATTCTTCATTAATTGAAGAATTCTTCTTTTATCTTCTTTAGTCCTTCATCTTTCATATGTTTTGTATTATCAACTCAAATATAATTCCCAACATTTTATGTTATCATTAAGCACGTTACTTGTTTCTTGCAGGGGCTACATTCTATTTTCACGGGTGAGGATGATACATGGGATGCCTGGCTAAAAGTTCCCTCATCTGGATTTTCTGGCACAGTTCATTTTCGAGGGACTGGATTTAAATTGAAACGTGGGTATGCTCCATCTCAGTCACCAAAAGTCAACACATGTATATTTTTACTGTTTCATGGTTGGCAGATCTTATATTATGCAGCATTATTAATGCCTTGGTTTCTTACGGTTCATAACTTCTCTTTATAGGATGAGTTACATCAGCAGATAAAGGAAGCAATGGACGCGTATTATTCACAGGTAAAACTAATGGCGTAGTCTAGGGCTGTAAACGAACCGGACGAACATGAACGGAGCCTTGTTCATGTTCGTTCATTTAATTTTAACCGGACAAATAAACAAACACGAACACTTAAATGGACAAATTTTCTTGTTCATGATCGTTTATTAAGAAAATGAGTTGTTAATGTTCGTTTATGCTCGTTCATTAAGACACTAAACTTACACTAAACGGACATAAATGATCGAACATAAATGAACATAGACAAGTAAACATAAACTTTATCAAATTATGCATTTAATATAGTTTTGTAACTGTTTAAAAAACTAATTTTAAAATTATACAATTAAAAGATATATTACGAATATAAATAAATAAATGAACATAAACGAACACATAATCGGATGTTCACAAACATAAATAAACTTTTTACCAAACGGTTCGTGAAATGTTCACTGAACGTTCAGTTCGTTTACAGCCCTAGCGTAGTGTATTGTGGATCACCAGTAAGGAAAAACAAAGACGGATAATCTCCAGATGCGGAGATTAGATCATTAGCAGATAATCCTGTAAATTTGACTGCAACTTCTATTATCATGCTTATATACCAGCAGGATTAACTGTGTACTAGCCGTACTAACTTGTATACTAGCAGTAGTAACTTTTAATACTAACATTTCCCTTCTTTTTTTTGCAGAAAGTAGCTGATGAAAAAGATCAAGTAAGGAACCTTGAATGTTGATGATGGCACTGATGCCATGACAGTTGTGTTAAGGAAAATGGAGGTTATGCAAAAGGAGTGGGAAGTAGAGTTACATATAAGACGTATTTTAATCTTCCTCGAAGCAGAAAAGAAACTGATGAAAGACTTGAGTTACTTCAAACTCAACTTGATAATGAGAGACGTGAGCGTCAAAAAAAGGATTTGCTGGTAAAGCAACTGTCCAACGAGGTGTCCCAAGGGATGCAGTTGTAGTTGCCATTAGACTCAGATGGAAACCTTGCAAAAGCAAGCTAAGGTGGCGAAGAGATGACTTAGGTTTTAAATACATTCGAGTTTTATTCAATTTGAAATACCTCTTTTATTTAACTCTACTGCCACTCTCAATCGTAACATCCCTTTTCCTTACCAAACACAACTGTCAAAAGCAAGCTAAGGCGGCGAAGAGTCAACAGGTTTTAACTTATGGTAGTTGAGAATTTGATTATATACGACATTACCATTGTATATATATTTGGTTCATTTAAATACATTCGAGTTTGATTCAATTTGAAATACAATTGTATATATATTTGCTTCATTTATATACATTCTGTTTTATATATATTCTAGCAGTAGTAGCTCTGCTCCAGCAGTACTAACATAGTACTAGCAGTACTAACATTATTGGTCACTCTTTGTTTAATTCGATGTGACTAAATATTACAAAATGCCATACAAAATAAAAATTCATGTGACCATTGGATGAACATTAGTCACACAAAACACACATGTCTTCACTTTAAACATCATATGGTCACACTTAGTAACACTTTTGGCCACTATTTGCTTAATCGTATGTGACTAAATACCCCAAAAAATGTGCGTTGTGTGACTAAATATTACAAAAGGCCACACACACATAAAATTCATGTGGCCATTGGATGATCAATAGCCACACAAAATACACATTTGTTCAGCTTTAAAGAGCATATGGTCACACTTATTAACACTTTTGGCCACTTTGTTTTAATTGTATGGGACTAACTCCAAAAAAGAACACCCATTGTGTGACTAAATCATCACAAACGTCACACTTATTGTATACTCATGTGGCCAAAGGACGGGAAAGTAGTTCCACAAAATACACATTTACTAGAAAGACTCATCTCAAATGTCACATATGTTATATATTTATGTGGCCAAAGGACGAACAATAGTTACTCTCAAAAAATATTTGTGTGACTATAAGGTATTTACGGTCACTGATAATGACTAATCCAACAAAACTTGTGCCTAATTTGTCACACATATTCGGGGTTTTGGTCACTCTTTTTCGATGGAAAAGGCCACGAACTCAACAATGTGACCATATGCCACCTACGGTGGTGGGACCTTTGGTGACACACGACGAAAAAAGCATGTGTGACTATATGGATATCGTCACACATTTTGGGCGTGACCAATACAACTTTTTGTACCAGTGTCGGGAGAGTTCACTAAAAGTTTCACCGTAAGTTCTTATTTTGACACCCTTTATGAAAATATAGAAGAGAGAGGGACTATATTGCAATTTTCGAGTCATATAACCCTAACCCTAAACCTCCTCTCTCCATATCATCATCTTCATCTCATTTCCATCTCACATCTCTCTCTTCTCTCCCTCTCTTAGTTGCAGCCGCCGGCCACCCTCACCACCATCACACCGCCACCTCCACTACTACACCGCCACCATAAAAACGATCACCATCATCTCCTCTTTCTTTTGCTATATTACACGCGCCCTGAAACAAACCCTAACATCTCGTTTTTATAATCACCGCCATCTAAGAAACACCACCACCACCATTCTTAACCTCCTAAAACTGTAGATCTATTGAAGAAACGGTAAGGAAACGCGTTTATACGCGTGAGTTGACTCGGTCACGAGTCAAACTCATGATTTTATCAATTTTTAGGGACGAATATAAATGGGTTTTGATATTTTTATGATTTTGATTAATAAAAATAAATAAATAGCTAAAGGGTATCATTGCTTGTGTGTTTGTGTGTCGAATGAGCCCAAACCGTGAGCTCTAGCTCACGGTATGCTTGTTGTGTGTTCTCAAGGTTCTTGTTGTCATTGATGTGCTTTGTTCCTTTGGTGTTCCTGTTGTTGTTTAAGGTTCTTATGTTAGTCCATTTATTGCTGCTCCTGTTCTTGTTCTTGTGGGTGTTCGTATTCAGATTTGTGTTCAGGTCGTGGGTTAGACCCACGAGTTGATGGGTTTTGACGTTTTTAGTTTTTTAACACTTTTGGTTAGCTCATGGTCACTGCTTGATGATATGGTAATGTTTGGATACAAGTTTGGAATCTTTTGAGTATGTTTGTTGTTGGCTGAGAACTCCAAGGAACTCACCAGGCCCTTTAGCCGTGAGTTTTGGTTGAAATGGTAACAAGCCGAGACCCTAAGGTCTCGACAATGGTCTTTGTGCCCATATCGTTGGCCACTCTTAATTGTTATTATTGTTTTGTTAACAATTCTTGTTGTTTCATGTTAGTTGTGGAGTGTTGCATTATTTGGACGAGTGGTTGATTGTGACGAAGATTAGTTGGCGGAGATTAGGTTAGACGTGAGCCGTAGACGGCCACGAGGGATTGAAGTTGTTTGTGAATATTGAGGTTTTGGACTTGGTTTAGTAAGATGAGACTCGTTATTTATTTATGGTATAATATGATAATAAATGTGAACCTTGGGCAACATCAAGGTCATTTTGACTTTTTAGTCAATAGTTGGCTTCGACAACGCCGTAACATGAGATTAGTAGACTTTAGGTAATTTGGTGGACCGAGATGTGATGACTCGGACATGTGGACTCGGATAAATAATAACTCGTTAGACATTAATTCGATAAAAACCCACTTATATATATATATATATATATATAAGTGGGTTTTTATCGAATTAATGTCTAACGAGTTATTATTTATCCGAGTCCACATGTCCGAGTCATCACATCTCGGTCCACCAAATTACCTAAAGTCTACTAATCTCATGTTACGGCGTTGTCGAAGCCAACTATTGACTAAAANTATATAAGTAAAATGTGTATATTGCGCAAGTATGTATACATATTCACTTATATAGTTATAGGTAAGTTAATATAGAGTAACGACTAACTTATATATATATATGAGTCAAAGTATATTAGTATGCAAACATACCTATATACATTCACTTATATTATAAATAAGTGATAACGTTTACGATAACTATTATCTATTAAATTAGATTAATACTTATCGGAAACCTTATTAAGTCGTAAGAACAAATTCGTTTCATGAGTAAAATGGAAAATGCTTTGAAAATAAAACATAGAGATTTTCAAAACAAACGTTATACGACGTGAGTTATTAAATATCCGAGTACACGTGAAACTAGGATATATATTACTCTTAGAGTATGTATTTCACCTCTATCGTTAGAAAGTTTCGGATCGGTTTAACATTAATAGATCATCGTAGTACGATCATTGGATTTAATGGACTGACAAGCCAATGGGGATCCAATGAAAGTATTAGATGATAATATTAATGAGAAATGTATCCTACGACTATCATAGGCGATATAACTTTGGAATCAATAAGTAAACGGAAGGATGGTCGAGCTTATCAAGATTTACCACTTGGTGAGGGATCGACCCTTTTTACGGAAACTTATCGACTCATGAGGTCATATCATTTGACCTTGACCTTTATGTGCAACATGGTTTTGGAATGCTATATGTCTTGTATGCGGATATGTACATATGTGAACTACTTGGTTTACTTGAGGCTTATGCCGTTATGTGATTTCATGATTTATGCATCTATGATCTTTATTGAGGTATTTATTTGGCGTGAGTTCACTTGAGTCGAGACTTTGTCTCTAATGCACACTCACACACACGACGATACCAAACGATACCAAACACTAATACGGATATGAGAAAAGATTTTTGGAAACAAAAATGGAATACGTTCGGGATTGGGAAATATTTACTTGAGATTTATACTGAGGCGTATTGATATTATTAGGTAGTGCCGAGTCAGTAGTCGCCGTTGCATGATAGTTGATACTTTCTTTGCTTCTGTTGATATTTGTGCTATTTGCTGGACCTGAGGTGAGTTCATAGCCCCACTTTTACTCGTATTTCAATTGTTTTAATTGTTTTCTAAACTTGGGAGAGAAAGCATGCAACTATTTTCTTGGACCTGCTACTATTTTATTTTGCTATTGTGTTGACTAGTTTTAGGATAGACAGAAGTAGACGTTGACCTAGAGCTAGGGCGTTTTGTCCCTAGATTGGAATAGACTCTGCTGCGGCCTAGATTCGGGGCAGTAACGGGTGGTTCCTTGCTGTGACCAGACTAGTGACCGTTGAGGGGCCCGCTCACTATGACCATTCATCTTTCCTAAGATGATAAACTATTGATTGAGATTATGATGATGTTGGATTGTGATGTCTATGGCTGCTCTAGTTACACATAGCGCTAAACTCTTCAGGTCCGGTATTGTTTTAACTTTAAACCTATGAACTCACCAGCGTTGCTGATTTTAGCATGTCTTTCTTAGGTATCTAAGATGTTAGCATGACTTACTTACATTTGGAGGCTTGGCAATTGGTGTGTCTGAAGGATCGACAAGAACTCTGATTTTACTATGAGGACCTATCTCTTATTCATTTATGGGCTTTCCTCTACTAGATTGATGAATGCAAACCTTGTAACCAAATGATGGATTTCTTCTTGCATTCAAATACATGCTATCTCGTTATCTATACTTGTGATGTCTACCCATTGTAGTAGCATCCCGAAAAATTGTTAAGTCTTCCGCTGTACGAATTTTGGGGGTGTAACAATAATTAACTTGCCACCAGTAAAATACCCTTTATTCCAACCAAACCGTGTTTATCATATCCCTACACCTTACATTACAACCCTTTGGAAAGCCCTCTTTGATAGTTTATCTTAGGTGCTTACGCCTAGTGGAGGAGTAATTGATCCTCTCCCAAGCCTATGGTAATCTATTTGCTATGACAGGTAGTGAGTGATTTTATTCCGTTTCAAATGTAGTTGTATAGGTTTATAACACCCGAGAGATGAGAGTATCCAAACACTATTTGTGAGGTGCTAGTGTATAATTTCTGTGCTTATTATGATTAGGGTCGAGTAACTATTTGTTGTAATTACTTTTATATTAGTGTTAAATGACCCTTAACTCATATTTTGATTGGAATAATAGCCTATTTGCTTGAGGACAAGCAAATCTCAAGTGTAAGGGTATTTGATGAGGTGAAAAGTGTACCCGTTTTAGGGGGTCATTTAAGCCCTAATTCGAGTTAATATGATCAAATATTGCCTTAAATCGTTCCTTTTGTCATTTTAGGTACTTTTGAGAAGAATTCTGGAAAACACCTCATTTTGGACGTTTTTGGAGCATAAATTGAAGAAAACGACAAAGTCTCAAAAGAATGCTGGAAATCCTTCCTGACGGCGTCAGAGTCACAAGGTGACGCCGTCAGCCAACCAAGACAAAGGAGTGGATTTTAACTATACGTGACGCCCTAAGAAGAAAATGTGATGTTTACACCTGACGGCATCAGGTGTTAGGAAATGTAGGCCGTTAGGTGTAATGCTAAAGAGAGACGGCCCAGAGCAAGTTTACAAGTGACGGCGTCAGAAGTAGATCTAGGCCATCCGAGAACCCTAATGGCGGTGAGCTGACGGCGTCAGAGCGTATAAGCTGACGCCATCAGAGTGTATTTCCTATATATACTTTTCTATTTTTCATTCATTAGTGTGCAACTTTTTGGGGAACAAACCCTAGACGACTTTGACAGCTTTTTCAAGGGTTTTTCGCCATTGATTCTTCCATGTTCAATTAAAGATAAGTCTCCATTCAAATTAATCAATATGTCTATGTGTTGGTTAATTATATCTTATGCTTGTCTTTCAATTAACATGCTAGGCTAGATTTATTTTGTGTTTGCTTATATCTAATGAAACATAACTATTGATTATCAGTTGTTGGTGTGTTATTACTTGTATTGGATGATTGTTTATCGATGTTAGGCTTAAGTAAACTGGCTAATCTCCTATACGGTAACTTGCTTGAACGTCTTAAGAAACATGAACCAATGCGTACTAGGTTTTTATGGTTGTATTTAATGCATGAGCGAATTCTAATGATCCCATGTTAGGAGCTTCTAGCAGGCTCGACATAGGAGTGAAGTAGGATCTTATAGAGTTGGGGAAGTACGTACGCCACCCCACGAATGGTATTAAGGAATACACCCGTCATCCACGCAATTAATACACACTAACCAACCGGTAAAAAGATAGTTAGGGAGTAAGGAAATCTAAGTAAACACACTTGAATCCATATAAGTTTCACAACCTTTTATTTTCTTGTTATTTTATTTTAATTGCAATAGTAGTTTTTGGGTTAGTTGACTAGCAACTAATTCCGCCCAATCCATCAAACCCGAGATTTTACTTGCTTTCATAAAATATAAAAATACAAAAATAATCATCCCTCATCCTTAGACCTATTAGAGTAGTTTTTCATACCTAACGAACACTATTCCCTGTGAGAGAACGATCAATCCCCCGTACTTACCACTACACTATACTACATCGGGTCAGGTACACTGCCTGGTGGGATTGCAAGCTTCTCAAGATCCCTTGAGAGGTAAAACCTGTTGCGTGGTCGCAATCCCGCGTATCAGGCAAACTCCTGGGTGAACTTAATGCAACTCTCATTACCTTAATACCAAAGTCCTTAACTCCACAGAAGGTCTCAGACTTTAGGCCTATTGCATGCTGTAATGTTATCTACAAATGCATCAGCAAGATTCTCACAAATAGGATAAAGAAAGCTCTTAATCAAGTTGTAGGTGAAAATCAAAGTGCCTTTGTTCCAGGCAGAGCCATTACAGATAACCTACTCCTTACCTAAGAATTACTTAAAGGATACAATTGTACAAATGGGCCCAAAAGGTGTTCTTTTATAATTGAAAATCTAAAAGGCCTATGATACAGTTAATTGGATGTTTCTTAATGAGATTATGAAGAGGTTTGGCTTTCCTGATAAGATGGTTGGATGGATTATGGCCTGGGTAACCACTTCTAATTTTACCATAAGTGTCAATGGTGAGAGATTTGACTATTTTAAAGGAGGCAGAGGTCTAAGGCAGGGAGACCCAATTTCTCCCTATATTTTCACTTTGGTAATGGAATCTTTGAATTTAATAGTGAAGGATGAAATCAGGAAGAATAGTGCTTTCAAATACCATTTTGGATGCAAGCAATTGGAAATCACTCATCTATGCTTTGCAGATGACTTGATTATGTTGAGTCATGGTGGTGTGGAATCTGTTCTAACACTTAAAAAAGCTTTGGATAAATTCAGTGCTGTTTCTGGATTATATCCAAGTATTGGAAAGTGTACAACGTTTTGTGGAAGCCTAGATGATGATACAAAGAGAGAAATAAGCAACATCTTTCCCTTTAAAGAAGGTAAGCTACTAGTAAGATACCTTGGAGTTCCTTTGGTTACTAAAAAGATTGGAGTTGCAGATTGTAAACAATTAGTAGACAAAAAGTACATCAAAAACTTAGTGATTGGAAGAACAAAAGCTTATCCTATGCTGGCAGAGCTCAATTGATAGCTTCTGTGCTAGCTTCTATGCAAAGCTATTGGGGGTCAGTGTTCCTTCTTCGAAAAGCAGTGATCAATGATATTGAAAAGCTATTCAAAAGATTTTTATGGAATAGTGGTGAGAGTTTTAATGGTAAGGCTAAAGTTGCTTAGATGGACCTGTGTAAACCTAAAGATCAAGGTGGATTAGGCTTCAAGTCATTGGAAATGTGGAATAAAACTCTCCTTGTTAAGCACCTATGGTATGTGGCCTCTAGGAAAGAATCATTATGGGTCAAATGGATAAGTGAAATAAAGCTCAAAAACAGGAGTGTTTGGGATGTAGATATTGATCCTAAGGACAGTTGGGGATGGAAATGCATCCTTAATCTTAGAGATATGGTTGGCAAACATATGAGATATAAGATTGGGGATGGAAAAAGTATTAATGTGTGGCATGATAAGTGGAATGGTGAAACAAAATTATCCAGTATCATTAGCAAAAAAGAAGTCTTTTATGCTGGTTTTAAAGATTTTGATTATATTGCTGATGTACTGAATGATCAAGGATGGAAATGGCCTCAAAATTGGTTGGTTAAATTTTACTGGATGAACAATATAGAAGTTCCAGTGTTGAGTAATCAGCCAGATTTGACCTGTGTGGATTGATGTCAATGGCAAAGAGAAAAAATTCTCAACAAGCAATGTTTGGATGGACATAAGGGGGAATTATAGTCAGGTATGTTGGAAGGATCTGGTATGGCATCCTAATTGCATTCCTAAACATAATTTCATCCTATGCCTGGCAATTAAGTCAAAACTGTGTACACAGGATAAATTGTCAAAATGGTATCCTAACAAAACATATGAGTGCAGTTTATGCAAAAAGAGGTTGATTCTCATGATCATTTGTTCTTCAATTGTGATTATGCTAAGAAGTTATGGAAGAAAGTTTGTGCTATTGCTAAAATCGATGTTAATGAAACCATTTGGGAGGATACTGTCAATGCTATGTGTCAAGAGAAAAATGGAAGGAGCATTTGGGTTAACATAAGAAAGCTCTGCTTTGCTGCTAGTGTATACTACATATGGCAAGAAAGGAACTCGAGATTGTTTAATAATTGTATGAGAAGTGAAGATGAAGTATTTAGCATTCTCTGTGATGAGTAGAGAGCAAGGATGACATCCATCAAAGTAAGACAGTTTAAAAATGTTAATGAAGTTGAACAAGTTTGGAAGGTTAAATTCCCCAGGATGAATTCAGAAGAGTAAACAGTGATATTTGAGCATATATACTCTGTTGAAGTATGCAAAGTGTAGAGAAAACAGAATGAAGTTCAGGAATAATGGAAGAATGATTGAATGATGTATTACATATGATCAAGGGTGTTTGGGAAAGCTGATAACAGACACTCCTAAAGAGTATGGGGTAATGTACTATACTGCTCTGATTCTCATGAATGGAACAATGCAGATAATGTGTTTTAATGATCTGAAAAAATATGGTTTTTACCATTGTCTCTATTACTGCATCCTAAGCAGTATGGGGATTATTTTTCGCTTACTCAAATGGATGGCCTTGTATCTTGGTGTTTTCAGGCTGTAACATTATGATGCTTTCTCTCTCTTAGCATTTGGTCTTGGGAGGAAATGTTAAAGCAGGTTGAGCATATAATTTTGTAGTCTTAAAATGCAATAAAGTAGGTTTCCCATTTGGAAGGGTAAGTAAGCTAGGTGGCGCAGTGTATGAAGTATGGAATAGTGAGGAGTGAAAGATGAACCTACTTGGTCCATTACTATACACTGCCCATAGGAGGATTGGTTGGTTACTCCCTCAAGGTATGTGTTCCCAAAGGTTTGAAGCCATTTTAGAGATGGAAATGTAGAATCTTTGGTATAGCTCTTGAATGGAGGGGAAATGGGTTCCTAGTGATTCCTTTTACCTATTATACCTTGATCACTGTGGATGCGGGTTGACTGGTCTTGGTGGGAGGGTAAAGGGAAATGTAGCTAGATGGTAGGTACGTTGATAAGGTGAATTTCAACTTGTATAAGGGTAGTAGCTGTAATGTAGTTACTATGTTTTGTTGATTGTCAGACTTCTATCATGTGACATCTTTGATGTTTCATTCTCAGATGTATAGTTTCATTTTGAATATCTTCTTTGTATCTGGTTTTGGGGAGATGTCCAAACCAGTTAGACATATGTTGTACATATCTTTTGGAGATAATATAATTCACCTTTGCACAAAAAAAAACTAAAATAACCCGCTTATATCATGGATTGCTTTCGGTTTATATATTTAAACATTCGCGGTTAACCGAACCGAACCGTATATAATATACATGCCGTATATAATATATACATGAAGGTTCTTATCTAAATATTCAAATATTTGGATAAGTATCGATTATTTTATTGCATTACTCTTATTGTATAACGACTTTTCTGCTCCTAATGTACATGTTTACTAAACATCTATGTGTGAAAATAGATTAATGTGCTTGTAACCTATAAACCTTAAACAAATATTTTTGTTGATGTGTTGTGTATGTTTATTTAAATGTAATTATTGTGACAGAATAACTTTAATATGATTTTAATCTATTCAATATTATTTAACATACAAAAATTACAATTAACCTTTTAGATCATGTTATTATTCATATGGTTAAACTCGTTTAAACATCCAAAATGGTTAACCGTGAACCAAACCGCGGGTAACCACTCATTTCGGGTACCCACATGCCCAATTACCCACCTAGTGCTCAGAGGTTGAGCTACAAGTGGGGAGGGGGAGGATATGGTGTGAAAGTGCCCCCCACCATCCAGAAAAATATTAGTGTAAATTTCTAGAGTATTTAAGATATTTTAGTAATTTGGCCCCTTAGAAAATCGTCTGTCGAATCTAAATTGAAGAAGAAAAAGGAAGAAGTCGGAGAAAATGAAGCTTGGATTTGCTAATGGTGAAGAAGAAAGAAGCCGGAGAAGATGAAGTAATAAAATACTACTAAATATTTTCATTGGCTAAGAGAAAAGTGGTAAAGTTATATATGGGAATTGTAAATGTCGTACATAGCTGTCAAAGTTTATATTAATTACTATTGTCTATTGGTATATTATTCTGTTTCTAGTAATACTTTTCTTTATACGTGTCTCCTGTGATCATATTGAAACTTGTTCTATTTTTGTCTTGTGCTTTGTTTATTACCACTACTATCTAGTAAAAAAGAACTCCTTTTACACTATAAAATCTATCTTTTTTACTTTGTCTACATTGATTTAACAATTTTTTTGAATATATGTTTGGTTATAAAAATATCGCTTAGTTATGTGATGTTTTTATCTCTGTTATATGTTTTAACTATTGGATTTAAAATAACATAATTTTAAACATTTGTGTTGGCCTGGTCTGGCCTGAGCTAACCTGACAAGATCCTTTTACAAATAGACTTGTCTGCGTCGACTAACTAAATATTTTTATATGCCGTAAATATCTTTTTTGCCCCTGTTAGTGCGGTTCGGTTTCGGGTAGTAACATGAATTACCCTCCCCCCGATGGATACTTTAAATCTTCTAACTAACCGAACTGAATCGCCCCGTGAGCACACCTACTTTATATAATCACAACGACTTTCAACCCCTTTAGCGAGGATTTTTTTGGCCCTTCCTAATAGGGATGGCAACGGGTGGGGAACGGGGATCGTATTTACCATCCCCATCCCTGTCTCTAACGGGGATCATTTTGCATCCCCATCCCCGTCCCCAATGGGGATTGGGGATCCTCATGGGGATTGGGGGATTTTCGTCTCATATGAATAAAACATAAAAATTACATAACTAATCAAAAATATAATGAATTGGCCTATAAAATGTTTTCAAAATCGTACATTATACATAGTTAGATTAATTAAAATGTCATTCAACTACGAAGCATTGTATGTATTGAAACATCACATATAATATAAAAATAGAATGCATCAAATGAGTGCGTTCGAACCAAATATTGGTTGGACAATACGTAGTTAGTGCTTAACATTTTAAAATATTTGATGATGTTGATCCATTAAATATCACATATACATAAAAATATACTTCAAGTATAATAATTGTCAATACTTAGTAACATATACATATACAAGTACATTTAGTATTAATATACATAAAATTTATACAGGTTTGTACGTTAAAAAGTTCGGTGTCGGGGATTTATACTATCCCGGTACCCGCCCCATCCCCGATTTCATAATTCGGGTATTCCCCGTCCCCATCCCTCGGTCAACTCGGGGATTCCCCAGCCAAATCAGGTTTGGGATCGGGTCCCCGTCGGGTACGGATTTTTTTGCCATCTCTACTTCCTAAAGATTATTGGCGAGGACAAGTTCTCCCCAAATCGTCATCGCCAATGCCTCGTCGCTATCGTATTTGGCAAGGAGAAATTCAACCATTTTACGAGGACGAGCATGGGCCCCACTTTTCTTTGTCAAAGGTTGGTATCCAGGGTGAGAAACCTCTTTTGCGATGACTTTTGTCGGGTGAGGCATTAAATCATTAATTAATTAATTAATTAATTAACTAATTATATTTAAATTTAATTAATGATAGTTTGGAAGCCTTGGACATGTGGCAAACCGGGATTGTCGAGGACATGTCCTCGCCAATTCCTTGCAAATTTTGGATAGCAAGCTGCTGTAATATGCAGGTTTTCTAGATTTTTTCTGAAAATTTTCCTTTAAAAAATATACCTGTATATTACAGTAGCCGTTGTCCAAAATGTGCAATACAACAATACAAATCCGCAACAATATTCAACCAAAGTTTATACGCATAAAAAATCTGCTAAAATTTACATATTCAGCTACCAAAGTTCATACATCCTAAAACATATGTATCTGCTTAAACACTCAACAAAAAAGACCAATATCCGCATACCACAAATCCATACACAACCATAAATATCCGCAGCTTAACATAACTAAAAACGTAACAAAGTTGATGAAACAAACACTACTACCATTCCCAGAGATTCTCGTTCCCACCATTCCCATTCCCATCATCCCCGTTTCACTTTCGGGATTCCCGCTCGAGGAGGCGGCCCCACTCATGGAACTGGGAAACATGTTTGCTAGCTCGGACATACCTTGTGATTGAGATACCGTGTTGTGTATATTGTCCAAGGATTCTGAGGAGTTCGTTGAAGTGTTCCATGATAGTCCTTGAGTTGACCATCTTCTAATTATTGAAATACATATAAGGAACTTCTTAATAGAAGCATCCTTGGCTATGTACTTGGATTCATGAGAATCCTACAACTCCTTTGTAGATTCCACGTTCTGATAAATATCAAATAGGGGATCAGACATATTGTTTAGTATATGTCCTCTGCAGATGTAATCGTCGTTCTCCCACTTCGATCTGCGTCTTATTACTTCCATCGTATGATCCTCCTTCCACTGTTTCCAAAAGTGTATCTTCTTCTGACACCGTCTAAAATCATGTCCTTCAAACTTATCGAGTTTCTTAAAGTTCGTAGTCATCTCCTTCACAGTATTACCTCAAGCCATGATTATCACAGAATACTTTATACATTTGTTAGTAAATGGGGTTATGGTGATGATAATCTTGGATAACTTCACGAATCGTGTGGAGTTCACTTTCCTGTATCATGAAATCTTATCGACCCTATTGGTTCCTGGGTATCACGAAATCTTATCGGGCTAATTCGAGAAGAACACGTTGTTTCTATGCACAACTATAAAAGAAAGACACGAAGAATTATGTGAATTCGTATGTATGGAAGAGACCAAAGTTATCTGTTAAATAACAAAAACTTATGACAGTTATTAGCGGTTAAATTCGATTAAATCCGAAGAGTCACAACCTTTCACCAACATACATGTTGGTTGGTTTTTGGTGGGAAAATAAGGTAAATCCTTTAATACTGATTCATGAAAATCGTTTAAGTTTTGGGGCACTCACCTAGGTGCGGGACCCCAGCAACGGACGCTGCCCCTTGACCCTGCAAGGGGGCGCGACCCCCTTGACCCTCGCATCTTTATCTGGGCGAAAACATATAAGCTCAACGACTGTACACTCCCCACTTCCTAACTCGTATCCGAGCTTAATATGAAATCCATTAGTCTCTAATAAATCGCAATTACCTAAAATAGTTTATCACACTAAAATCATCCACTACCGGTATTGACCTATCAGCTAGTTCAATGCATATTTTAGTAGTTTTAAGCTCATTGATCGATTCCAAACAATCAGACAATATTGACTAAGGTGAATGGTCAACAAGGTCAAACCTGAGAGAGGAGAGATCAATTTATGATCCGGTGCAAACACAGTGTATTCCCGGGTCGTTATGTCCCAGCGAGATTGAAATTGTATTTTGGAAACGTTTGAAGGATTCAGTGATTGGGAGAGTAACTAGATAATAATTGGGATTGATTACACTAAGCAGATATAAGTGAAAATAAAACAGATAAGCAATATTAACAATAACTAAAAATCAGATAAACCTAAAACGTATTTAAAATAAAAACAAACATAACCGCGTGCTGGAAAAAGTGGGAATTAAGCAAAAACAAACTAGAGGGAGTGAAAATGACTTTTTTACAAACTTATTAGTAAAATAAAATTTTATAAAAAAGAAAAATATTTTTTTGATTATTTTATTATTTAATATTAATTAAAAACTATTTAATTACTTATTATTAATATTTAAATTAAATTAAATATAATATAATATTAATTTAAGCTAAAAAATGAAAAATTACTTTTAAAAATTCTAAAATAACTTAAAAATAATTCTAAAACTAAAAATATTTTTTTATCATTTTGTGAATTTAATATTAATTATTTAATAATTATGTATTAAACAAACTATTTTACTAATTTAAATTACTAAAAATACTAAAATGACTTAGGAAATTATAAAAAATTTTAGAAAACTAATTAACTATTACAGGAATCTTAAAAAAATTATAAAAAGTTTATAAAAATTAATATTAAACTATTTTACTAATTATTAACTTAATTACTAACTAAAAACTATTTAAACTAATTTAATTATGAAAAATAGCAAATGAACAGTAAAAATTATGAAAATTTTCCAAAAATATTTTATGATATATAAAACCTAGGAAAAAATAAAAAAGTACTAGTGTTTAATAAAAATTAATAAAACTATTTAATATACTAATATTACTTAATTATTATTTAAACTAATATTAGTTATAAAAAATACTAGATGAAAAGAGAAAAATCTGAGAAAATTACTAAAAATACTAAAAGATGTCAGGAACTTATGAAAAATATAAAAATGGAAAATGCTTTTTGAAAAAGCTAAAAAATAAGCCAAATGGCTTAAATAGAAGTTATCACTTTTTTTTTTAAAAGTGATGATTTTTTTGATTTTCTTTTAACAAACCTATTTAACAACTGATATTAGGTAAATACAACTTGATTGGAACTTAAAAATAAGCTCTGTGGAGCTTATTGATTACCACAGATAAGCTCTTGGGCTTAAAGTGGATATTGTGATTTTGCACAAGCTTCAAATAAGCTACACAGCTGAGAACTAAAGAAGGAAAAAGCTCAGACAAGTGAGCTAAGTTTAGATGAAGCTAAAACAAAAGGAAAAAGCACATGAATAAGCTGAAAAAGCTAAAATAAGCAAATCCAAACCCACTCAGAAAAAATAGACCACAAGGGCTTATTGCAGGGCCAATTTAAGCTTATCAAATAAGCTTGAAAAGCCAGAATAAGCCTGGAATTAGTGAGCTTGGTGGGTGAGCTTCTCAGAAAGCCTAAGAAATCTCAGTGGGACCCACTGATAAGCTCTACAAGAGCTTATCAAAGTGATTGGTCACACTGATCACTCAGTGTAACTTAGTGATTAATGGTTAATTGAAGACCAAGAAAAAGCACATGAATAAGCATATAAAGGAAAAATAAGCACATGTATGGAGAGATGGTACACTAGACAATCTAAAAAAACAAAAATCTCAAGCTAAAGCATACTAGGGAACAATCTACAAGCTAAAGAAAACAAGCTTATGACTGGGTCACCCCTGCACAGGGGAGGTTTTTGCAAATAGGGTCAAAAGAAGCCCTCAAATAAGCACATAGAAAAATTCTTAAAAATAAGCAAAAACAAGGACCATCAAGATGAGCTTCCAAACATTAAAATCCCAAAAGCTCATAAGCTCAGACTGATTATTAAAAGCATGAAAATTCTTGCAAATTTTGGAAAAACTGACAAACCATGTGTAGGATCGTAAATATACATGATTTATGTGGTTCGGGAGGTCTAGGTTGATGATTAAAGATGAAAGTATTCATCTTTCTAGAGAGAGAAAGTAGAGAGAGGGTGAAGAAAATGGAATATATTAACAATGAAAAGAATAATTACACAATTTCCCACACCCCTCATGGAGAGTCATGAGGGGTATTTATAGGCTCATCACACTACATGTTTGCCTAATCTATATAAGTAGTCCCTAAGGACACAACATGCTACATATCTAGTCCGATTCACGTATGTGACGTTATCTTTATAAAAGAGCGAGGCTAACAATCTCCCTCCAGGATATCGTCACACGTGAATGGTTACAATGAGACCTATAAACAACTAAATTCCAACAATAGTAAACTATGTTGATGTTGTTGGAGCGCTGAGTCTCTGTAGTCTAGATAATGAGGCAGACTTGAAGTTCTTCTCTTCCGACGATCTCGGCATTTGATCTTTGGCACTGACGGCACTGATTTACATAGCTCTGAACTTCAATTGTAATGGTCTAGTTAGGTTATTACTCCCTCCTAACTAGTGAGCCATTCTCTTTTACCTGCTCCCTCCCAAACTGACAACCCTTATGACATATCTTTAATCTTCTAATCACGCAACGGATAAAGTAGACAAGACACTTTGAGATCTTCAAGTTGGTTGTGTGGTCGAGTAGCAGCATAGCAACATAACTCACATAGTATTGCACAGAAGGTTGGTAATACGCTCCGATGTACACATCATTAGTACTTCTTCGGTTCTAGTGTAAGCACAATTCCCTTGAACAATCAACGTACTAGAGATGAAACACTACTTCTTTTGGCATGTTCTTCTCCCTCCTGATGGTTGCGATTTATCAAAATCATCATAATATTTTGTGTACATGCCATAACTACCCGTACTTTACACTTCTGATGCAATAAAGATAGACCATGAAAGCATAATTTTGTGAGAATATGTGGAAAGAATATACTCTCAATACTATTCTCTCAAATAAACCTTTAATCAAACCTCCTTGTAATTCACCGGCTACTAGTAATGACCACATATGGAGACAACCCGATATGACCAACTTGAAAATCAAGTAAACATCCCATCTTGTGACTTAATGCTTGTACGATAGATATGACTTAATACCTATATTGAGCACTACAACGTAACTCCTTTAAGTATGAGTTTGCACGAAATATTCACCGCTTGAACAATCCACTGCTTCGTGTGACACTGAGTACTACAACGTAACTCCTTAAAGTGATAGTTATATTGTGAGCACTACAACGTAACTCCTTACATTAGTAATAACTAGATTGTCAAGTCTGAATTTTTAATTTGCGCAGACAAGTTATCTTCAATATCGTGCATCCAACCACCCCTAGACTTTGAGATAAATAAGTACACATTTTGAAATGCCACTTCAAAGTCAAATCAATAATACCGTGCAAAAACCCC
The DNA here is from genome assembly GCA_014162995.1 of Artemisia annua. NCBI lineage: Eukaryota > Viridiplantae > Streptophyta > Magnoliopsida > Asterales > Asteraceae > Artemisia > Artemisia annua. The sequence continues at coordinate 355,039 of LBNU01009433.1, forward strand.
GTAGTTATTTGTGTCAAACCGAAAAAATTCTAGCCGTGAACTATGTATCCCCGTGAAATTTGTATACCAAGATACCAAATATAATCCGAATTATACCAAAGAGTTTTGTCAAAAACTTATGCATAAATTCGGACACCAATAAGCTTAACTGCAAAATAAGTTACCAAGCAGCCCAATACTTAGAAATTTCTGATAGGCCAATATCCAAAGAGTCATCAAAGCCCACAAATCCAATCCAATCACAAACATATAGCCCGATCCATTATCCTTGCCCTAGATATACGGTTACATAGCCACAACCCTACACACACATCTTATTTCATACGCCTACCACTTCACATCTGCTCTCTTCAAATGTAGCAGTCAATACATCTCCTTCAAGTATCTCAAATCTCATCTCATATCAAAAATTCATTTATCTACTATCAAGACCGAACCCATATCAACTGAGTACAACACAAAGTCTAGCTTCTTCATCTTCCTTTTTGCTCGTTTTAACCGAAGAACAAACACGCGCATCCCAAGCCAATTCTGAATAGATTGTAAGGACGAGGGCTTCAAGATCTTTTGAGAAAGGTCTCGGGTAAAGTGTATGTGATGTATTTTCATTTTTGGTTGTGGTCTTTTGAACGAACTAAAGATAAAGGATAACAGATTTGTTATTAACTTTATCTTTGTGTTTCGGATATGAATAGAAGCAAAGCTTCAACAAAGTTGATCTGTGATGGTATATGTTCAATACTAAAAAAAATCTTTAAAAAGATTGAAACTAATTGAACATTTCTAAGATCTCGTGTATATGTTTCTTTGTAAGTCCGAGTCTTGATGATTGATTGGAGATGTGATTTAGATAGATTTGGAGTTGTTGGCTGTGGGGTTATGTGATGGATGGGATTAGATTAGAATGAGTATGGTTATGTTGTTTGAATGGTTTTGCTCTTCGTTCATTCTTTTTCATTACATATTTGTTTCTTTCTTGGCAGTGGACCGATGATGATGTGTAAAAGACTGAGGTCACTTTGAATTTTTGGTATATTGGTTGTGGTTAGGTCTTCTGCTTCATCTTACTTCTTTCTTTTGTTATCACTTTTGGTTCTTACTCGATAAGGTGTGCTTAGTCGATAAAGGTTCCTTACTCGATATCCAAAGTGAAACGAAGTAGAGTTTCATTTTAGAATTAACCAAAGAAAATCCTTACTCGATATACGATAAGGAATATGGCTAACTCGCCAAAAAATGAGCTTACTCGATAAAAGTGACTCTTACTCGATAAGTAGCATGCTTACTCGATAACTCTGAGAAATTCGCTAACCTTACTCGATAAAGGGCACTCTTACTCGATAATCTTCAAACTCTTACTCGATAATCTTCAACTAAGCCCAGAAAAACCCAGAAAACGAGGCCAAGATTTAACCTTTTTGACTGTTTTGACCACATATGGACCACAGTTTCACAGTTTGGTTATTTTTGACCATTTGGATACATAATAAGATTGTTTAAAATCTGTTAGACCACAATAGATATGAAAAAATTTCAGATCCGAAAAAATGGTACCGAACAGCTTCAAACAAGGTACGAACCACAAAAAATCATAAGATAACACAACCTGGCTATGATACCAATTGTAGGATCGTAAATATACATGATTTATGTGGTTCGGGAGGTCTAGGTTGATGATTAAAGATGAAAGTATTCATCTTTCAAGAGAAAGAAAGTAGAGAGAGGGTGAAGAAAATGGAATATATTAACAATGAAAAGAATAATTACACAATTTCCCACACCCCTCATGGAGAGTCATGAGGGGTATTTAGAGGCTCATCATACTACATGTTTGCCTAATCTACATAAGTAGTCCCTAAGCACACAACATGCTACATATCTAGTCCGATTCACGTATGTGACGTTATCTTTATAAAAGAGCGAGGCTAACACCATGGAGTTTTGACTTTTTGAGGAAAACACTAGGTTTGACTTTTTTGATCTTTGATTGATCTAAAATGACTTATTATGTTAATATAAGCTAAAATGAGACCTAATTAAGCACCCCTAACAACTAAATGACGAATATGTAAGATTATGAATCCATAAAAACTATCAGTTAATGAAAGGTTGAGCTTAAACATGCAATTTGACTTTTTAACTAATAGTTACTGATTTTTATTACATAACTAAGCTATTATGACCTAAAGTAATATGTCTAAGCAAGCATCAACAACAAAAATCAACAAGTACACAAGATTACATGCAAATCCAAACACCCCTTAAGAAAACAGTTTTGAAGGTTTTCAAAGGATCTCACTGATCAAGACCACCAAACTGGTTCCAAGGGTTATGATATGATGATATATGATCATTTAAGCATACAAATACCAAAAGTAACAGCATAACATGCTTTACTCAATAATATGCACCAAGAGCAGTTAAATGAAGAAAAGTGAGCATAATGAACTCTAATGGTCAAATACCAACTATCACTAGTACAAAAAGTTGTATCGGTCACGTCAAAAATGTGTGACGATTTGCATATAGTCACACACGTTTTTTTCGTTGTGTGTCACCAAAGGTCCCGCCACCGTAGGTGGCATATGGTCACATTGTTGAGTTTGTGGCCTTTTCCATCTAAAAAGAGTGACCAAAACCCCGAATATGTATGACAAATTAGGCACAAGTTTTGTTGGATTAGTCATAATCAGTGACCGTAAACACTTTATAGTCACACGAATGTTTTTTGAGAGTAACTATTGTTCGTCCTTTGGCCATACAAATATATAATATATGTGACATTTGAGATGATTTATTCCATTAAATGTGTATTTTGTGTGACTATTTCCCGTCCTGTGGCCACATGAATATTTAATAAATGTGACGTTTGTGTTGATTTAGTCACACAACGGGTGTTGTTTTTTTGGAGTTAGTCACATACAATTTAGGAAACAGTGGCCAAAAGTGTTAATAAGTGTGACCATATGCTGTTTAAAGTGAAGAAAGGTGTATTTTTTGTGACTATTGCTCATCCAATGGCCACGCGAATTTTATGTTTGTGTGGCCTTTTGTAATATTAAGTCACACAACGTATGTTTGTTTTCCATAGTTAGTCACATACAATTAAGCAAACAGTGGCCAAAAGCATTAATAAGTGTGACCATATGCTGTTTAAAGTGAAGAAATTTGTATTTTGTGTGACTATTGATCATCCAATGGCCACATTAATTTTATGTTTGTGTGGCCTTTTGTAATATTTAGTCACACAAACCATGTTTGTTTTGGGTATTTAGTCACATACAATTAAGCAAACAGTGGCCAAAAGCGTTAATAAGTGTGATGATGCGTGGTTTTGCGACCTTACAACAGGTTTTACCTCTCGAGGGATCTCAAGAGGCTTACAACCCCACCAGGCAGTGTACCTGACCGATGTAGTATAGTGAAGTGGTAAGTACGGGGGATTGATCGTTCAACTCAAAGAATAGTGTTCGTTAGGATTGAAATTTATCTACTAGGTCTAGAGATGAGGGATGATTCTTTTTTATATTTTTATATTTAAAGGAAAGCAAGTGAAATCTCAGTTTGGAAGAAAGGGCGGAATTAGTTGCTAATCAACTAACCCAAAAGCTACTACTTAAACTAATGTGCAGGAAAGTAAACTAGGGTTCTACAAGGGAAGTGAAGCATGTCTACCTATGATGTATTACTCCTTGCTAGCTATCCAATTCTACCTATTGAGTTGTCACACCTTGTTTTAATTGACGGGTTGCATTCCTTAATACCATTCGTGGAGGTGTGTACAAACTTCCCCAACTCTATAAGCTCCTACTTCACTCCTATGTCGGAGCCGGCTAAGAAGCTCCTAACATGGATCACTAGAACTTCCCTCATGGCATTAAATACAACCATATAACCGTAGTACACCTTGGTTCATGTTCTTAAGACGTTCAAGCAATTACCGCTATAGGAGGGTTACCCAGTTTCTTAAGCCTGACATCCGATAATCCCCAATCAAAACAAGAAACAATTAGGCAAGCAAGAATTATAAACTAAACCAACTAGATCTATTGAATTGTCACGCCTTAATTTATTGAGATAGACACACAATCAACAAGAAATCAATAAGATTCTAATTAGTTAGTTACACAAGTTTCACACAATCATAGGTACAACACGGTGATTTAGCGGCCAAAAGCATAACAATGAGAACAAGCAACAATAATAATGGAAGACATAATTAAGATAGAATAAACACACCAATACAAGATGTTTATGGAGTGATTAAGACCCTCTAAGTTGCTGGAAAAACACCTACCCTAACCCTAGAATCGGACTTAGGGTTTGGGGCTTGAAAATAATGAAGTTATGAGGCTGTATTTATAGGCAATTTGCTGTCCGAGGGGTTCTGACGGCCATCAGGTATAGGCTTGACGCCGTCACCAGGCCGTCACGTTATAAACCGTTCTGGCCTATCAAGGCTTGACGCCGTCACGGGTGCTATTAATCAGACTTTAGCACTTTGTCGAATTCTTCACTTTAATGCTTCCAAAAACGTCCAAAATGCTTCCTTTTTCAGATTTCTTCTCCAAAGTACCTAAAATGACAAAAGGAATGATTTAGGGCAATAATTGATCAAATAAATACGATTTAGGGCTTAAATGACCCCTCAAAAGCGGTATACTTTTCGTCTCATCATGTGACCATTTGTTGTTTAAAGTGAAGAAATTTGTATTTTGTGTGACTATTGATCATCCAATGGCCACATGAATTTTATGTTTGTGTAGCCTTTTGTAATATTTAGTCACACAACGAATAAAGCAAATAGTGACCAAAACTGTTAATAAGTGTGACTATATACATCTTTTAGTCACATTTAAGAAATAAATATATATCAAAACAAATTCAAATATATTTCAAAACAAATTCAAATACAATAAAATTGTAAATATAAAATTCGTATATAACTCTATACCCTAGGACCTCCTTTTATACACCAAGGAGTCCTAGTCGGCTTACAATACTTTCCTAAGTATCTATAATCTTTTTCATAAACAACTAATACATATCATACAAGCAATACTAATTAAATATATGAAACAACAATACTAACATATAACTAAACGTTGTAACTAATACACTAGCAACATTAACTTCGAGCAGTCTTAACTTTGTGCTAGCAGTACTAACAGCATTACTAACAGCAGTACTAATCTCATCATCGGATATTCTCCGTCTCTGTTTTAAGTAGAAAAGACAAAAGTTAGAAGCTACAAATATACAATACCCATTTTAGAGATTAGAAAAAATTTACCAAGAGCCGACAGAAAAAGCGGTCTGATGTGTCATCTGCATTCAAATACCCATTTTGCTGCAGTTGTAGAACAAAACGAGCAGACAATTTAGTGTTATTAATCTATATGAATTTAACGGGGATCTCAAACAGTTCCAATGATATGGTTAGAAGTTACAGTATTATGAAATGCAAAAAAACATGCACTAGTCCAGAATAGCACCTAAAACCTATAATGGTACAAAAGGTTAGTAAACCAACTTGGTATACCTTATCTTGGAATTCTTTTTCTGCTTCAGAAGATTCAAATGCATTGCCGTCATCCCAGCTAGCAGCAGGATGGTTAGCTACCTGTTCCATTAAACAAGTTAGGACCCCAGAATGCTGACTTGAAGAATGGGCTTTCTTTATTAGAAGAATTCCCACTTAGACTGAGTTATAACCATAAATTAAGCTTGAAAGTATTATAAACATAGAGCCTGAGAAAAACGCCATTACTTTTACCTGTGAATAATAATCGTCCATTTCTTCCTCTATCTGCTGACTTAACTCATCCTATAAACAGATGTTATGAACTGTAAGAAACCAAGGCACTAATAAAGCTGCATAATATAAGATCTGCCAACCATGAAACGGTAAAAATATACATGGGTTGGCTTTGGTGACTGAGATGGAGTATACCCACGCATCAATTTAATTTCAGTCCCTCGAAAATGAACTGTGCCAGAAAATCCAGATGAGGGAATTTTTAGCCAGGCATCCCATGTATCATCCTCACCCGTGAAAATAGCATGTAGCCCCTGCAAGAAACAAGTATCGTGCTTAATGCTAACATAAAATACGACAAAATTAGATGTCCCAAATATAAGTTTAGCATCAAAAACCAACATACCGAGGCAGACCCTTGCATATCAACTCAGGCAACAAATAATCTAGATGGTTGAAATGTTCTGCAGTGCCAAACCTGGAACGAATAAATGTCAAACACATTACCAAGCAAGCAAATCACTAACATTTGGTACAAATGAAACAATTTCACAAAAAGCAACCATATTTGAGTTAATTTCCTATATAACAGATGTTATGTTATATCTTCAATTTTAATACATCACTTACGCGATTGCGATAAGCAAACTCCAACTGTTCAGCAACATCCTCCCGGAGTGGAAAGCAATCAAGACTCCCTTTAATAAGTCTACCTGCAACGATTACCACCACACGAGTTTATAATCAAAAACATGTTTTAGGCTAGTTTTAATCCACGAAAATCAATATAAATCGTTTTATATTCGATTACACATTTAAGAAAATATCAATTAAATATGTGTTTGAGCATACCCATGAACAGAGTAGGATAGGTGAGTTGAGGGTGATGGTGGCTTAACTGTGATGGTGGTTATCTCGAACCAAACAACCAAAGCAAACAAACTCTCCCATACAGTTCCCTTGTCTTGATGACGGTGATGGCGTGGAGGAGCGATGGTTGGTGGAACGACGGCGAGAAAAGGCGGTGAAGTGTGGCGGTGGTGTGAGTCGGTTCTAGAGAGAAGGAGAAGATATGAATAGAGAGAAGATAGATATGACTAGTGTAAGTGTTTTGATTTTTGGTGAAAAAGGGGTGTGATCTTGAGAGCAGGAGATTGAAATTTTGGGGAAAATTATGGGGCGCGCTATATTAAAATTTTTGATACTTTCGACTTTTAGAGATTGAAAGTCTATCAAATGAGCTCGAAATGTTTAATGAGTTGAGCTAAACCTTATATAAGTTGGACTCGAGTTATTGTTAGTTCTCGAGTTATTGTTAGTTCTCGAGCTTGTAAGTGATATAATTTTTTTTAATATGTAAGCGTACTAAGTGTAAATACTTATTTATGAATGTATCAAAGTTTTTTTACCTGAAGTCGAACCAAATTCAATTCTTAGGTTATGTTATATTTCAATTCTTAACCTATCAAATGAGCTCAAAATGTTTAATGAGTTGAGCTCAACCTTGTATAAGTTCGACTCGAGTTATTGTTGAGTTCTCGAGCTGGTAAGTAATACAAAATATGTTTTTTTTAATATGTAAGTGTACTAAGTGTAAATACTTATTTATGAATGTATCAAAGTTTTTGAGCTGAAGTCGAACCGAATTCAATTCTTAGGTTATATTATATTTCAATTTTAAGATGTGTTCGAAAACACAGTTTTACAGATAAATCGAGCTTTTTGAGTCAAGCTCAAGCCGAGTTCAAACTTTCTCGATCACAGATAACATGATCGGGAGGTCAAATATTTGATTCTTAGTGTCTGTGACAAACGATATACACCTACCAAGCCGGTGCAAAATGCATGACAAGTGATAATGGCTAATTCACATGGGTCATGGGTCATGTGCATTAGGTTATCACTGGTCACATTCATTAATGGGTATTTAACATCATATGGGTCATATATATTGGGTTATAGTTGCTTAGAGTGTCGTCATGTTACCAGTTACGACAAATCTATGACTGTTGACAATTGGTAACTAAACATGGGTAATGGGTCATGTGCATTGGGTTGTAGTGGCTTATATATATAGTTTCATGTTATCGACCAATACATTATTACTGGTGATCGACAATGGGTAATTAACATAGGTCATGGGTCATGTGCATTTGGGTTGTAGTGGATTATAGTGTAATGGAAACCATTAATGACTGATGATAATGGCTAATTCACATGGGTCATGGGTCATGTGCAGCAGGTTTTGTTAACTAAGACAAAAAACTTGGGCGGATTTCATACTATTGTGAAAAATGTCCCTAGGGGTGTCCCCACCAAGTACATCTTACCATGGTTCTCAGGATCCCGATCCTGATCTTAGTATCTTACGATTTTACGATACTGCAAAGCAAAAACGATCTGGATCTTACATAGGATATTTGAAAGCTTAAGATCTTAAAGGATCCTGATCTTGACCATAGGATCTTAAGATCTCATTCGATCCGATCCTACTTTTCTTGGATAACAAACTAAAAAACTGCAAATTTCTAGATTGTTCTTTTGTAGAATTTATAAAACAACATGTTAATCTTATTAAATTTTCATAACTATTATTTAGGACAACATTTTCGATGAAACATTCATATTTTTTGTGTCTATGATATATAATAATTTGTAAATTTATATAATATTAAAAAAACTATTAAGAAAATGACATTATAGTAAGATCTTGCCATATGTACTCTTTGGGTGACTTTTTAAATACAAAATACAGTAAAATACAAATGCACCTTTAATACTTTTAGTTTTTAAACTTTTAATGTATTTTTATACTTTTAGTTTTTAATATATACAAATTAAAGCTTATCCAACATACTTCACTCAATTAAACATTATCCTCCTTATACAACACACTTCACACTTCAATATAATACTCTCTTTCTCTCCCACATTTATAACACCCTCGGTTACAATTGACCGAGTAAACAGATCTAGGGTTTTGATCCTCTCTTTCTCAGTTTTGTCTTACATTTGTTAGAAACTTGTTAGTTTATGTATTAGATTTATGTGGTATTGTTTTTGCGAATAGTTAGAGCAAAAGAGATATTAAGGTGTGTTTGGATTAGCTTATTTTGTGTGGTTATCGGCTTATTATGTTTTGGGGAATAAGCTATTTGGTCCGTATACCCCCTTAGAGCTATTTATTCTTAGGCTTAGGTTGACTATCTGTTATAAGGAAGAAAAGTGGCGGATGTGTGTGCGAATATTTAGGCTACAACATTCAAGTATCAAAGATGGAAGAAGTATCAATGCTGGATGGAGAGACACCACTTTCAAGTATGAACATAAACTTGTTTTGGTGTTGTCCATCCATTGTTGATTCATCTTTGCTCTTTGTCAAATGCAGAAACAATTATCAAGTATAATTTGTAGGTTCGATGCTTGAATTTAGTGTCTTTTTCTTCCAGCATGTTGGTAGGTTAGAGATTCAAGGATGAATAATATGTTGTTGTTGGCTAGGGTAGAAAGGATGGTAGTTCATTGCATTGTTAATATACATTTAATATGATTTCATTCATGCACAATTAGCTCCCTAATGTCGTAGAATCTACATAATTAATATGTATGTTCGTCACATCTAAGGGAGCAATATAAATGAGAGTAAGAATATGTTTTCTAATAACTTAAAGCTCAATAATTATGGCAGATCTATCTAGCGTTGTAGATGGTTCCATTGCTTAATTTGGAAAACGTCTACTACCGTTTGTGTGGTTGATCTTGATCACTGGCCTTGGCTCTTTCAATATTGTACCTTGATTAAAACTTTTGTCCCGACAATGAAGATACATTATTGAAAGTGCCAAAGCTAGTGATCAAGCGCACACAAACGTTATTAGACGGTGTCCAAAAAATAAAGCAATAGAACCTTTCTGCAACGTTAGATAGATCTGTCATGATCATTGAGACGTCTTCAATGTGATAATGATATATTGTGTATTGTTCATGACAGGCCACACTCCTTCATTATCGCATTCAAGATGAGTGATGTTACCTAGACTCTATTCTTTACCCAACATTTGTAGATTGTTTGTATCACTCTGTTAGCTTTATATATATGTATGATGTATTTTTGATATGTAGGAAGCGATTTTGTAAAACTTTGAGTCCGGAATTTGAACATACCTTTCCGTTCTCAATTCCCATACAATTCCTTTTGTTTTTTCAACAATCTAGCAATGCGCCTGGTGCAGGCCTTTGCTCAAAGGGAGTTGAAACGACAAAAAGAGCTGTAGCGGGAACTGAGAAGGGTTATGTATGTTGGTTTACTGCATTCCATTCTTTTTTACGATCTAAAACCAACCATCCACCAGGTAATGTGTCCATTGGGGTTCCAAGAACAAAGGTTGTTTCAAACACACCCTGAATTGCAACATTATCTTTTATTTCATTTACGCTATATTTTTTTTAATGTTAATATATTTTTTATTCTTTTGCAGAAGTCATTACATTGCCAGCAGTGACTCAAGTGACTCAAGTTCATTTCACATATCAAGCAGTTCTGAAGGTCCTCCAAATACATGGGCAGACTGCTTTCCAAAGGGATATTCTGGATCAGGCACAAAAAAGGAAGATGCTAGGAAGGTTAAAACTCCAAAAAAGACTGCCAAAGAGCTTTTTGATGAGAGGGTACAGGTGCTAGGCCTGCCCAATGCTAAGACTTATGAAGACAAGGGTATAAAACCATGGGAACCAAAAATGCCCAAAAGTTTGTTCAAAAGGTAAGGGTATAAAAAAATGTATTAGTTGAGTTAGGAAGTAATTTGAATAAACCTTGTAATCCTTTTGTACTACTTTATTTGACTTTATGAATAAACATGTTGCAATCCTTTTAGACTAGTAGATTTTTAGAATGTGTACCTTTTATTACCAGTATTTTGTTATTCTAACACACATGTTGCAATCAGTGCTGCTAGTACTATCAGACACACAATATCTCAGACAAATAAAAATGAAAATGCTACAAGTGTGTTACTGACGCTGCATATTAAGCTTATTAAGGATAAGTCTGCTTATGGAATTCAGTGTTGCTAGTACTAAGTTACAACTGCTATAGATTGTTGCATATTAAGCTTATTAAGGATAAGTCTGCTTATGGAATTCAGTGCTGCTAGTACTAAGTTACAACTGCTATAGATTGATGCATATTAAGCTTATTAAGGATATCTGCTTATAGAATTCAGTGCTGCTAGTACTAAGTTACAACTGCTATAGATTGCTGCATATTAAGCTTATTAAGGATACGTCTGCATATTAAGTTACAATTGCTATAGATTGATAGTTGTTTAGTATAGATTGATAGTTGTTTAGTTTGTAATCTCATTAGAAATTGTAAAGACTAAACAATTTGACCAAATTATAAAGTCTTTCAAGACACTTACAAGTCGTCCTTCGCTCGCCTCCAGAAGCCATGCCCCGCAGTCAGTGGTCCTGTAGAATGCCCTGTCTTCTTAGGTCATGGACAGTGTCGAACACGACCATCCCTTGGCCCCCACATCTGAGTTCATGACCCGTCGGGCTTCAAAAATCTGATTTAATATCGTACAAAATTATAAGTTACAGATATCCAAATGTTACAAAGATATCATATACCTTGATTAGTTAAAGCTAATAAAGGAAAAGATACCATAGTGATGTGGGTTGGTGACACAAGGGCAATTCATGGAAATTGGGTGTATGTCTCCACAATTGTGCTGGCTCCTCCATCTAGGGTCAAACAACAAGTCATATTATATTCCTGGCCCGGGACACCTGAGTGAAAACATCCAACGTGACCAAACCATTCATATTCAAGTCTCAAACGGTGTCAACCAACCACCTCCATACAAGAAGAGTGACCAGGTATCGAGCCATGGCAGAGAGTAAGTCACTCTTCCACCTTTAACATTGTAGTTCATCGTGTTAGTGGAAACCCACCGACCGCAATCAGTACGGCGTTGGATCCATCCAGATATCTCCGAAAGTCTTCCTGCAAACGACTGCATACAGCAGAGATGTGTCTGTCACATGGCACTAAAACAATCTCCCAAATGGCACTCTTCGGGTTCATAATTGTGAAACTCCAACCCATCCTCCACCATCTCATGCAAGTTACATAAATAACATCCTCACCTCTCTTCAACCAAAATGTAATACTCGCAACATCAAACAAGGAGATGTTGTGAAATGACAAAATCATGTCCACCTTGGCTCCCTCAACAACACACTTTAAATTTGAGACTCTCCTTACAGCAACTTTCCATCTAACCCCCCCCCCCCACAGTTAACTAAGAAAATAAAACAATTGCCATGATAGGAACCTCCTAGAACATAATCATTATGCAGTTCCTGTATATGAAAATTAATTTTTAACCATTGTGAATTAAATACTAATTAAACTAGTTTCTTAGAGAAATAACAGCTTGTCAATAATGGTGTTAACTTACAAACTCATCCAAAATATGTTGATCAGGATTGTCCACAGGACAAATAAATTGATTATCAAACATGGTTACTGCATTAACGATTAAGGTTACAAAAAAATGCAAATACCGTTTGAATGAAGTAAAAATCAGTAAATGTGGTTACCTGGTACGTGTGTTTTTTAAAGAATCACGATTGCTAAGCACCGATTGTATTGTTTGAGATATTGGGTTGAAAGAAGATAGAGCGTTTATGTGTGTTAAACAAGACTCAGTTTTGTTATTTGCAAAAAATATCCTCGTTGATTTTCGTGAAAGTGAGGTAGCTGAAGTGTGTTAAAGTCGGGAACAGTGAAATGACGAACATACCCTCACGTGCAACATACGTGAGGGCTCACTAACGGGATAGCAGCATTAAGTTTTGCCTAGCAGCATTAAGTTCTGCCTAGCAGCATTAAGTTCCGAGTTACTAGCATTCAACCAAATTCCAATCCAAACAACTTTTTCTTTGCTTTTCCTGCAAAATGTTAGTCTAGAAACAAAGAAAATACAAGCCATAACATATGCACAATGATCCCAACATCTAATTATACCTAAATAAATACTTCATGTGATCATATATAATATCTTGAATTTAGTCACACAAACACTCAATGTGACTAATAGCAAGGTTAATGATAACTGAGTTCACATTTTGCTATAAATAATAGTCACATGAATATTTCACAATGTGACTATTTTGAATGTATTGGTCACATATAATACCCTTATAATGTGGCCATGAACATAATTTAGATACGCATTTGTGATATAGTGTGACTATAGTAAAGCCTATAGTCACATGATCGTGCTTCAATTAAATGTGACTATACAGATTAGGATTTGGCAAGCAAATACACACTAAACTTTAGACACACATATTAACTTACGTGACCATATGTACCGAATTTTCGTTACACTTAATCATGTTTCTATGGTTTCGTGTGACCATATAGGACATTTGGACACACTCTTCAAGTGTGTGACATATATTTGTCACTTTTAAACTTACTTTTCAGTTGTCACACATTTCAAATTCATATGTGGCTAAGTATTTAGCAAAGAATAGCAGTCACGTTTAAATAATGTGTGACAAACTTGACTATATAATTTAGCCACATACACAATTACTTCATGTGACCATATATCTATTTTGGTCACACTCTTCAATTGAGTGACATATATTTGTCACATATGTATATCTGTAGTGTGACTAATGCTTAAAGCTGATTTGTATCGGTCACACGTCCCAAATTAAACGTGACTAAATGATCGAAAAATATTTACCAGTTACCCTCTACTCACATAAATACACAAATGTGTGACATATATCTTCCGAAATGGTCACACAAGTCGGATCGAGTGTGGCTGTTTATTTTATTTTCATACATTTAGTCACGTTAATATGTTATAGTGTGACCGTTTGAAATCGACCATGTGTGACGATAGGCCATTTTTGTACTAGTGTATTAAGCAATATTATGACTACAATACACCATAGAAACCTAAATATACAGAAATAAGCAGTCACTAAGCTAAACTACAGTGATGTGAAAAAAAAATGAGAAATTGAACTCACAAATTCTTCCAAGCTGAGATAAAGGGTACCAGGGACCAAAATCACAATCCTAAGATTCCCCATGGAGTTCTAAACCCATTTCAATCCAAAATACACCTTTCTCCATGCATGTTTCTTCTTCTCTACTCTTTTTTTCCAACTATGTATAAGGTATATTTGGTATTTTTCTATTTTGGATGAAAAATGTTTTAAATGGTTTAAAGACTTAAGAAAGCTTATAAATAAGCTAAAATGAACTTAAGTGAACACTGGCTAACAACTTTTACCAACCTTAAACCAATATGAGATTTTGATAAAAATTAAGCATAAACTGAATATAAAAAGAGAAACTACAATTGACACTTGAAACAAGTTTGGATTACACTGAAAGGCTTAAAAATACACTTTGAAGCTAAAAAGTACAAATGAAAGTGGAAATTTAACTAAAACGACATTAATGCTATACTAAGCTACACTACTTATCTAACTAACTACTTCTCTCTCCCTTTTTCTTCACTTTTATCGACTTGAGGTAGTTTCTCTGTCTTTCCCACTTCCTTTTTTAGCCCTTGGATGACTTGAATTGATCTGAGCCATTGGTTGAGTTTTGGCGGGAAATATGGTTTAGCAACTGGGGAGTTAAATATTGGTAGGGGAGGTGGGTTTTGGACTAGAGTGTGTGTCTTGGAGGGAGTAGGGGTGAGTAGGAGGGGGTGGAGGTGACTGGTTGCCAGTGGTGGTGGAGGTGCAGGGTTTGACTGGCTTTATTATTATCGGGGGTTTTTGGGTTTATTTTGTGATGTTGGGCTTTGGTAAAGAAAATGGGCCAGGGTAAAGGGGTTAAGGGATTTGGTTGGATAAGTGTTTTGGGTGGGTTAATTAAATAAGGGGTGTGTGTTGGGTTTTTATAATTAGGTCCGTTTGGTTTGTTACAAAAATACCACAAGGACCAATTATGTAAAAACTGCTGAAAATGAGGGACCTGGTTTGGCATTATTCCAAAGTTAACCAAGGGACCAAACTTGCCGTATTCAAATAACCCAAGGACCATAAATGATAATTCTCCACTTTTGAATACCTAGGGACCAAAACTGTCAATTGTGAAAGTTGAGGGGCCTGTGTTGTAATTTTTGCAAATTTGAACTTCAAGGGTAAAATTTGCCATTCCTTGATTCCCGAGGGATTGTATTTTATGATATATCTGAGTGTTTTTAGCTGTTTTTGTCCGTTAAATGAGGTAAAAGATATGTGTAATTAGACACATATCACTCATCTAAACCAATTTTACAAACATGGAATAAGGCATTATATTTACACTAGCTCATAAGTCGGCTTAAGAAATTTCTCATAATTCACCAATAAAAACTAAGGGATAGTAAAACTTTCTTGATCCTCTTCTCTAGGTAGAAGTACATTCTGAAGAATAGTATAGACCCATTTGTTCATCTTTTTTGTTTCGATATTCTTTAACTTATATTTCCTTGTAATGGTATCCTTTAACACCTGCAAGTACTTGGGTACCTTCTTCAAAGTATCCAAAATCAGTTTGTTGATTTTAGCTTCTTCACACTCTCCAAGCACAAACTCTGCATGTACTCCTCTTCTGCCTCGATCAACCTATGCGAGAAAGGAATACGTGGCACATATGGTTCCACATACAGCTTTAACTCTTGTAACCTGCAAAACCTATTCGACAAATGTAGGACCACTAGAAGAAACATCGTTAGTAACATTAGAAAAAGTAGTATATCGGGTCTCTAAAATCAAGTCAAACCTCGATGTAATCTCATTCACAAGTGCTTAACCAGGATTTTTGGCAGAAGCTCTATCAAACTTGTCTTTAAAAACCTCGTTGTAAATTTGGTTTAGATGAGCTAACAACCTCAACGTAATCAGTTTGTTGATTTTTAGCTTCTTCACACTCACCTGATTATCCAAATTCTTAATGGAGGCTGCTAGATTTCTCATAGTTACTTTATTTGAACCATTAAAATTCTTCGTTAGCTCTTCAGTCTCAACATGCCATTTGCCAGAATCCTCTAAAAGTCTTACGTGACTCCTATAAATAAGTCATCTTTGAGGCTAATCCAGGTCTAGTATCATCCTTGACAAAGAAGCTCAATGCTCCTTACCTTTACCTACCTCCATCACTAGAAAAAGGTCTACCACATAATTCCCCAAGCATAGCGTCTTCTACCTGTTTAGGCCCCTCTTTTAATGGATAATCTTTATTTAAATGTAAACCTTGACAGAGTTCACAACCAACCTGTATTGCATGTATCTTTTTCGTTACCTTCATTATTTCACGTCCTAGGCAGTCGATCTTGGCAGTAATAGCAACCAAGCTTTTAGAAGCATCCCCTCCTTTCTTCTTGCCACTGCACCATCGTGCCATATGCGAATGATGAACCATATCTTGGATGACTTTCTTACCATTAGCATGGGCCATCTTGAGAATTAGACCTTGAGAGTCCAGCATCTGGCGAGTAAGTGTTGGACCTCTTTACGGATCTATGATCTAAACCGTAGTCATAATATACCAAAACAAAAGATAAAAGATTGAAACTTTGCTAGAATATAAATGCTTTTATTAATCCGTCATCATCTTGTTTGTTTACATGTTCTATCTATATAAACATAATGAAAAGGTATGACTTGAAAGGGTGTGTTGGTTCGTTTGAATCAACAGGCATAACCCTTCATGTTAACTACCATATAACCATTTCTTAACTACTTTGTAACTGTCTATAACTGCTTTTGTAACTCCTTTGTTCAGCAGATTAGGATTAACCCAATATTCTCCCCTTTAGTCACAATCGCTTTGTTGTAGATCTTTAACTCCAATAAGTTGTTTTATTGTTAGAAACTTGATCTTCGGTAGTGCTTTCATGAGTATGCCAGCCTTTTGATATTCTCCACTTATGAATTCAATTTGTAAGTCGTCTCTTTCAACGCATTCTCTTATGAAGTGGTACTTTGTATCAATATGTTTACTTCTTCCATGAAATACGGGGTTCTTCATGAGTTCTATAGCAGATTTTTTATCAACCATTATTATAACCTTTTCTTCTTTTGAGTGTATAAGCCTGCTTAGTAGTCTCTTTAACCATAATGCTTGTGTTGTTGATGCTGTTTGATAATGGAATATTATTCCAGTAGTTCCTTTTCCTCTTGATTGTTGACTCCATAACTACTGTCGCTGAAACCTTGTATCTTGTTTCCTCCATTATGCTTGTAGGTGATACCATAATCCTTTGTTCATTTTACATAGTGTGATACTTGCCTTAAAGCCTTCATATGACGCTCTTTTGGCTCTTGCATAAAATGCCTAAGTAATCCAATAGGATAACTTAAGTCGGGTCTTGTGTAAAGCAGATATCTTAAACATCCAATTAAACTTCGATATTCAGTTGAGTTGACCAGTGTTCCTTTAGTGTTCTTTGTCAGTCTTGTTCTTGGATCCATTGGTATTAGCATCTCGTTGCAGTCTATCATACCAAATTCCTTTATAATCTTGCTTGCATAGGTGGATTGCTTTATTGAGATGTCACCTCCAGTTTGTGTGACTTCTATTCCTAATTAGTAAGCTAATAATCCCAGGTCACTCATTTCGAATTTTTCTTCCATTTGAGCTTTAAACTTGTCAATTTCCTTCTTTGGTGTACCAGTGATGATTAGATCATCTACATAGACTCCTATTAGTAGTATTGAGTCTTTTGTTGCCTTCGTGTAGATCGCTTGTTCTAGTGCACATTTCTTGAAATCTAATGACTTCAAGGTGTTGTCTAACTTTATGTTCTATGCACGTGGTGCTTGTCTTAGTCCATATAGAGCTTTTATAAGTCTATAGACTTTTCCAGAATTCTCTCTTTTTATAAAACCTTCGGGTTGAGTAACATAAACTTCTTCCTTTAAATCTCCATGCAGAATTGCAGATTTGACGTCGAGGTGATGTACTTCCCATTTGCTGTTAGCAGTTATGGCTAATAGTAATCGAATAGTTTCCATCCTTGCTACAGGTGTGAAAACTTCTTCAAATTCTATGCCATGCTCTTTTATGTAGCCTTTTGCTACTAGTCTTGCTTTATGCTGGACTATGTTTCCATTAGCATCTTTCTTGGTCTTGAATACCTACTTTAAGCCAATTGCTTTATGTCCTTTAGGTAGTGTGGTTAATTCCCATGTGTTGTTCCTATTGATGGAATCTATCTCGACCTTCATTGCTTCGAACCATTTTTGATCGTTTGATGCTTTTTTGTAGTTCTTGGGTTCATCTTCAGCTAATAGTAATTCCTCGGTGTTCTCGTATAAGTCATTTAATGTTCTAAAAACTCTCAACAGTGTATGATCAAAGTGTTATTGTGAATTTGTGATTGAGTTTGAACCATTATCACTTTGATAGATTGATTGTGTTGAGGTATTTGGTGTAACTTGAGAATTTACTTGTGATGAATTTGTTGATGGTGTGTGAAGTGTTTGTGAATGTGAGAGTGAGCTTGTTGTTGATGTTGTATATCAATCATCATCATTGTTAGGGAAATCATTGTCTTCGTCACTTGGTTGGATTTCTTGATCATGATGTTCATTTTTGGCTTCATGATTTTCTATTTTGAAGTCAGTCCACTCTGGTTCGTTGTTGATGTGCTCATTCATGTAATCCTTTCAATCCCATGTCTCATTCTCCTTAAACTTCACATCTCTACTAACACATATATTTTGTGTTGTTGGATCAAATAGTCGATAAGCTTTTGATCCTTGTTCATTTCCTAAGTATACCATTCTACTGCTTCTATCATCCAGCTTTGTTAATTGTTGTGATGGTACCTTTACATATGCTATGCAGCCAAAAACTCTTAGATTCTCTAAGTTTGGCTTTCTTCTCTTAATTGCTTCATATGGAGTAATGTCTTCTAATGCTTTTGTAGGAACGCTGTTTAAGATGTATATAGTGTGTCTAACAGCTTCAGTCCAAAAGTTTTGTGGCATGTTCATTGCTTTCATCATACATCTTGTTGCAGACATAATTGTCCTATTTCTTCGTTCAACTACTCCATTTTGTTGTAGTGAGTAAGGTGCGGTAAGTTGTCGTGCTATGCCATTTTCTTTGTAGTATTGTGTGAATTCATTTGATGTGAATTCTCCTCCACTATCATATCTTCACATCTTTAATATTGTCCTTAACTCCTTTTCTATCGTATTCTTGTATTATTCCTTGAAAGTATCAAATGCTTGATCTTTCGTGTTTAGGAAATGTTAGAAGTTACGGATAAAAATTAATGAATATGTTCGGACTCAAACTCGAGACTTCGGGATTGCACACTTTACGTATGAGTTTCAATTAATTAATAATTATTGTTTTAGTGACGAATAATTATTAAATTCACGAAATGAACACTTAACGGTACCTAACGGTCGTTAGACGAAAGAAGAAGGACTAGAAATGAAGTAAGTGGACAAGAAGGCTTCCAAGGGCCTTCCTTGGGCTAGGCTTGGATGAAACCCACCCTTAATGGGTTTAGGGTTTTGTGTCTTGTGCTCCAAGGGTGAGAATAGTATAAATACATATCCCTATGTATTCATTTATTCATCCCTTGATTCACTGGCAATCATATTCTTCTTCTTCTTTCTTCTTGAGCCTAGAAATCGAACTACACCCTTATAGGGTTCCTACTAGATTTCCTAAGCTCAAACCATTCTAGTTTAGTTGATCAACTACACCCTTCTAGGGTTCCTACGCGATCTTCTAAACATTATGTTTGGCTTGCTCGTGAATTAAGAACCTAGCTTTTCTAATTGAAACGCTAATAGTACGTGTGTACAAGAACGGAGTGTTGGCATACTTTTGCTAACAGTGATCTTGCCCTATTCGATTTTCCCTAAATCGATCCACACATAAACCCTAATTAGGGTTTATAAGTTCTTGTTCTTGCTAGAAATCACAAAGGTACGCATTCATTTATATTCGGTTAATTTCAATTACATGTATTTGATCCTATTCCACTGCGTGCTTGATGTGTTTATATGTTTATATATTAGTTATGATTTACATATTCCAACAGTGGCATCAAGAGCCGTTAATACGTTGTAATTAATTACCGAAACACATAAAATTGAATCGTTATGATTATTACATGCTTTGTGTTCTTATGTTTTAAATTTTTTCATAAACCCTAGAATTTTTTTTCATTACTAGTAGATCAACTTATGTAATAGAATTATGTGAGTTTTCAGTTTCTTAAATTAGATAATTCATAATATGACATAAGCAAATGGAGTAGTAAATTAACTTGAAATTACTATTGAAACCAAATGGTGGTGTTCACAAATACTTTAGTTATATATGTTTATATATTCTTATAAACATGAAGTCTTTTAACTATTACAAGACTTATAATAAAGTAAGACGTTAAACTTGTTATGTTTTAAACAAGAAATCATTGAGTTGATCAATGATGAACAACGTAGAGTGGGAATATAACAGTTTATGTCTTCTTAAGACATGAACATGAAGTAACTTGTTCAAAAGTACTTATGTTATATGGCATGCAATTGGCTTGGAAATTCTATTATACCATTAAGTTGATTTAGTTGGTAAATAGGTAAGCCAAAAGGAGTATAAAGTTATCTTACATATTGTAAGTTTGTCACACAATATTAAGTTCTAATGAAACATCACATGTTGGTGGTGTGTTCAGTTAGGAAAAATCAAACTCTTGTTATATTGTTTGATTAAAAGATAAATATGACTTCTTTTCTTCCAAAAGTTATCAAGGTTAGAAAATTGAGTAGGGATTGTATATACTCAATAAGACTCCAACCTAGAAGATTAAATAAGACATTATGGAATGTGATGAATCACATTAAAGTCTTAATATGATGTCCTGATTTTGTTAATAAGTAGTTTTAACCAACAAGAGTCACGAACTGTAAAATGTTTTGTAATATCCCACAAGAGAACGGTTAAGTGTTGCTCAACTTGCTAAAGTATTTATAGATAAATTACTAAAGGCAAGTGGGAGTTTTATCTTGAAAAGATAAAATTACAAGATACATAATCTTCTAAAACTACACTAGTGAAAATCATGATGAGGCTTGAAATGTAAAGGTTAAACCTCAACATGATGAAATTCTCAGCCATAGATCCGTAGGGATGTCTCAGATATTTGATTGATATGCTGAGTAATATGAATTACAGGATCAAAGTAAGCCTGTTAATCATAATGACGCATTATGGTAAATTGCTCATACTATGAATGTTAAGATGCTGTCCATAAAGATAAGTGAACTTTGAAAACCTTGGTTTATCTTTATGAAGATGAGTTTCTTCAAGAGAAGGAAAACCCTAGAGGTTTAAATCTCATGTAATGAATCATATGGACGAAATTGTATACATATTTTAATGTATGTCTTATGACAAGGTTATTAATCATACTTAAGTAATTAACTATGATTGAATACTCTTTCCTAAGCACATTAAAGATACAAAGATGGTAATTGTCATATTCATTTTTATGAATATGGAATTTGACAATGGATTATAAAGCTCTTTCTTGTATAATTACTTAAGCGAGGACGATAAGTAATTAAGAGTTTATGGATTCATGTAATCTTTGGAAGTATACAAAATGCAAGGATCCAAGTATGGATAGATGCATGCATCAAGGAGATAAGTCTTATGTTTAAAATATTAAATTCATGTTTGATTTATAATTTAAAATGAGATAACTCCTAAGTAATTCTGAAAGCTAGTGGGAGTATTATGTTTACTTGCTTAAATCATATATGTTGTATAACATAAAGAAAGTAACATTCTATATAAGTTAAGTGTTAAGTCATAACTTGGAATGAAACTTTACTTGAAAGATTTAATAAGTAAAGCATACAACCTTTAATAAATGTTTATTGATGTAAACATGTGCGGTAAATGAATCTAATAGAACATGATATATCATTTAGAAAGTTTAAATGGATATGTAGTATATGAATGAAATTTAAGTTGGACACGAGAATTTTTCATGTACATCATATCATGTTTTGATAAAAGATGATTTGGCAATATTGATATCTAATTGAAAGATATTAGATAAGTTGTGTAATAAATATTCTAAAGGAATATATTTGGATATAGAATCACATCCTCAGCCTGGAACAACTTCTAGATTCTATAGATGAACAATTTGTCAATTGTCATAGCCTACAAACTTGGAAGTTTGGAAGGCATAAAACATTACACATTAAAGTTTACGGAAAAAGAGCATATTGTTGTTTGCATAAAATGATACTAATTAAATTGAGATGACACTCAATACTAGTCATGGAAGGATATTATCCTTGGTAATAGCCATGTATACTAGTTATGCTTAATTAAAAGCATAGTTGCATTATACATTAAAGAATAAGAATACTTTAAACTTTATAAGGTTTGAATGTTTAATTATCATAAATTGGATGTTGAGGATGTCACACATTTTATGATGTACTATGTGGTTATATCAAATTATTTGAATGCACATATATAAGAACTTCGCTAATTGAATTCTTGAAATAAGTATTCTCAAAATTCCAATAGATCAAAGTTAGTTGAATAATGCCTTGTCAACAAGTATGATTGTCATTACTTGAGGCATAATTGTCAACAAGTATGATCGGTATTACTTGAGACAAAATTCATTAACGAGAATTTTCATGCATTGATCTATTTAGTATTTGGATAAAGGGATGTTAAGCAATTATTATTTAACAATGAATTAAAGTACTGAGTACGTTTGTTTTCATTAATAATAGATTGTATCCCATATTTGCATGTTTAATCCATGAATAACTTAAGTTATTCTAAATAGTCCGTTGTCAATTAATGATATGGGAGTATCATCGAACTAAGACAAATCTGAGTTTTGGTATAATATATTTATATATATTGATGCGTGGACATGCCAAATTCACATGATATTCAATAAATGAAAAATTGGATATAGGACAAAATCCCAATTACATGTTTATACTTATGGATTTTGTCATTATAGTAAATCATGAATATTTATCCTCGGACTTGAGATACCAGGTAACTAGTGTGGATGTAGCTCATTTTCTGTGAGATAGTCTAATGCTATCCGTAACTGGTAGTTATAAGGATTATTTTCAGAGGTGATGCAAAGTTCATAGGTTATGCTTGTAGTCAATACAGGATTTGGTTCCTTCAAATTTGTTTTGAAGTTTAATACTGTTTGGCCACTCGTAGGATTAACAAGATGTTTGCATAGCCATGCCCAAAGTCTATCTGGAATACGTTCAGATGAATTGGTAATCTTGCTTGATCATAAATAACGAGAAACGCAAGTTAATTATGGAATGACTTTGATCCATATCCATATTGACATAGTATTAGAATCAAAAGGATAAGTATGATGATGA
>LBNU01009433.1:380849-409107 GCA_014162995.1 Artemisia annua
ATAGTCCCACTTTTAACTATGTTTTCAAATCCCGTGGGGAGATACATGCTATAAAACTGAACACAAGTATTTTTCTGTATGCTATCCTTATTACCATTGCCTAAGTTAACACCTTTGCCAAAAGTCCCTCATATCATGAACCATTAATCACTTGCGAGTGAACGCGAATTTAGTGAATAGATCTATTGGCAGTTGACGCCCCATTTGAAGTTAGCCTGAAATGGTTACCAAATGCACTTTATTCGAATATAAATAGGAAGTTGGCAAACTCCTACAACGACGAGGGCACTATTACCTACATCATTTCATGATGTAGGCTATTTATATCATTTATTATATCACCCTATGTTAAGGTTTGCGTGTCATGAGGCTTAGGGCAATATATATTACACTACGATGCTATTGTTTTTACTACTATTTAGCTTGAGTTCAAAACTATTACAAATCAAACACTATGGATTCACTCAACCTTTGTGTTGACCTTTTTAGCATGTATTCTCAGGTTTTCTAAGGTGATAACTTACTCTTGGAGGCACTTGGCAAACGGCATGGCATGGTCATAGATGACTCTGATAAACAGTTGGGACCACTTCATTTATTTTATGGGCTCATTTCCGCAATACTTTTGAAGTATGTAAACTCATTGTTTTTAATAGTGAAATTTGTTCTAAACGGTTGAGATAAAAACCGTTCTTTGTACCTCATGTTATGATACCAGTTTAGTAGCACCCCATTGCATGTATGCTTCCGCTGGACCCGATTTTTGGGGGTGTTACAGATTGGTATCAGAGCCAGGTTATTCACTTAAGACTGCATGAATTTTAGCGCAAGGGTGAGCGAGCAACGTTTGATACCAAGCATCAAGTGACCAAGTAATACACTTGTTCGTGTGTTAAGACCACGGAGACGAGAACTCAACTAAGGATTGATATTAAAGTTTGACACCAAATTTGCTTGTGTTTAGTTGGCAGTAGCCAGGAAGAAAGTCATGTAAAATCAAACAAGGAACAAACACTCAATGAGCAAGGCAAGTTTATCTATTCCTGCTCTAGTGTGTCTCGAACATGGCAAGAGGAAATAAAGCCAAGAAAGACTTACCAATGTGGTGTAAACCACAGTGGGTTTCGACCCACGACTAGAACCAAGCATTAATATGACTTGAACCAAAACCATACCTTCATCCCCGATGATATCACATTCAAGGATCTTTCTTTAAAAACTAGTATATATCAACTACAAAAATATTTTTCCAAGATACTCATTTTGCGGAGTTAAAAAAAATCGGACAAAATTTTATCAATGCCTCTAAGCAAGGAAACGCACAATCCCAGAACAAATCTTAGGATCAAACCTCGAAAACAATTGCTACACTTACATACTACCTGGCATGCCTAAGATTTACAATAGTAATATGTTATACCTTGACACCATTCCTTCAAAGTACAACCTTCCCACTCACACTATAAGATAAGATTCTCACACTGGTAAAAGCGTGTGAACTGAAATAATCAATTACTCGAGAAACGACGTGCCCTTTTGATAACATAATGTTTTGGGGATGGGACATCACTCTTACATTGGAATAATCAGAGGTCGCATCCGATAGTAAGACCCTTAGCTTTCACCTGTAGCGAGCAAACATCCTCCGACAAGAGTATCACCCATCCTTATTTCCCGTGACAACCCTGACAACTACCACAACTTAGAATTCCGGGACGGAATTCAGTCTAACGGGTAGGTACTATAATACCACGTAATTTACCCGGTCATTAATTATCGCTAAACACGAAGTAATTTTTTTTTAAAGTTTAATTAACTATTTTCACGTTTAAATTTTTTTTATACAACAACACAACTACGAGATATTTTCGCCAACAAACAATGTGGGATAACCCATGTTCTATTTTACTAAAACCACACGCGTACCGACACCACGATAGTATGGCTTTAGTTTGGTAATTTAATACCGGGGTTCATTAAACCCCGAGGTTCGTTTAATTTCCCTTGAGCATTCGTAATCAAAAGTATTCTCACACCTAACCTTTATTTAACCTTCACCTTTTAATTTATATACATAAATAAGATCCAAAACAAATTATATTGCAAATGGATTTAAAATACAAAAAGAAAAGTGATAAAATAAAAGTAAATAATATATACGTATATCTTCGTACACTTCACCTCACATTTTCATGCCTCATCCCTTTCATCTCTCTCCCCACCTCTGAATCATAACCAGATCTGCATAAAACAACAAGGTGACAGCCGCAGAACTGACCCACCTTGTCACCACCTCGATGTCAGCACAAGAGGATGAAGAGTAGGGGGAAGACTTCCCTAATCGACTACAAATCGACTAAAAACCAAGAAAGGATGGTCAAGCTTTGCTATTCTTCTCCTTTTATTCTAGTCCAGCCACAAGGAAGAGTCACACACATTCAAATCTCACTTATAAAAGTCTCCACAAGATCAAGGTCTTGAAAGGGTTTCGATTTACAATCGGTTGCTTGGGTTTTTGCTCGGAGTCGATTGGGTTATTAAGCTGTGTTTGGGTCTGTTTGAGTTTCATCTTCATTGACATCACCACTTCTCTTATTAAGGTCTTACTGATTCTTTCCCATCCCGTAAGCTATTGATATTTTTATTTAAAAAGTGTTATTGTTATTTTGATTAGATTTGATAAAATTGGAATATTGTATTTATATTTCTTTTTTTTTTGTGATTCGATTGACACATAAATGAGTTTGGCTTTTGTTGTTGTTGACTTTATCTTGTGTGGTTAAAAATAAATAAACAAAATGGCTCTTGGGTTGGTGCTTATTCTTTTCTTATTAGCTTAGGGTGGTGGCAACGTGAGTCGGCATGCATCGGCAAGAGTCGGCATGCATCGGCATGCCCATTGCCTCGGTCTCGGCATGATGAATTCGGCGAGTGAATCGGTGAAGATCACCGAATCGGTAAAGATAGGAGCATTAAATATTTGACCGTTGGAGCCATAACTTGTTTAAATATAATTATGAATTTTAAAAATAAAAAAATAAAAAGTTTAGGCATGGTTAGGCATCACATTGCCACTAAAAATAAGTAGTTAGGCATGGTTAGGCATGAAAAGTGTTGTATTGATTCTATTGGCTAATTACAAATTATTTTGAGTATTTGTTAGGCAACATTGCCACCACCCTTAGTTAGCCTAGTTGGTATAAGTGGTGTTGGTTTCTGTGGTGTTTGGTTTTGTCCAAGGTCAAACCCACTGTTTGGTCGAACACAAATAGTGAGGGTCTCCTTTTTGTTCTTGTTCATCTCTTTTTTTTGGGTAAAGGGTAATCCACCCGGTAAAATATATTACTCCAAAAAAAACGTTTAAGTACTTCTTGTTCATCTCTTGTTCTATTCAAATGTCAAACTCAAGAAACATGGTGGACTCAAGAGTGTCTTGGTATTATTGCGTTTGGGTCGTTTATGGTATGTCGAGACCCGCTGTCCACAGTGTGTGTCTTTGCACCTCTTTGCCTCAACTTGCTACTCCAAAACTCATAAAGGGTCGAACAGTTATGTGTTAATTTCTTTTTGTTTACTCACTGTCATCAAATGGCAAGATACAAAACAACAAATAACAAATTGGTTTAGCATAGTTTAAAAAGTAAAAATGGTTTTAGTTTTGGATCGAGTATTTTGGTTATCAGTGGGTGTACTTAGTTGTATCTCAATATCTCAAAATGTCTTTTTCGATTATATCTAGTCGGTCTTACTAGTGTTGAGAAAACACTACTAGTATACTACTACATTTGTGTCATCTATTTCGCAACAACTTTTCTTTTTGCATAATGATTCAAAGAAGCAACCGGTATTGTCCTGTTTGATACAATGTGTAAATTGATGATCAGTTCACTAGGCAAAACTTTGGGTTATCGACAAACCTTTTTTTTTCCTGACATGACTTGTATTTGATCTTTTGTCCAAATTTGGTCATTCTATATTTTACCTTGTCCCATGTTATTAGTCTTTATATGTGACAATCATATAAAAATAAAAATAAAGGAAGATTAATTATCAGTCCTCATTTTTTTTTTATTTAAACGAACTATGTTATTTATTTATAACTTTTTTTTTTTTTTTGGAATCTGTTTTGTTTGTGCGTCAAGTCTTGTTTTGTGCCGAAAGTTTAAATGGCCCGAGAGCCCATTAGGAGTATACACCTTTGCTTATTTGACTCTGGCTTATTTCAACTTATTCGATCTCGACTTAACTCTTCGACATGCCCAAAGCTACGTGACTCCGACTCGTTTCATAAACGGCTTTCTAAAACTTACTCGAAACTAAATATTATTCGTCATTCAAAACTATGAGTTATTATATGTTTTGAACCTATTAAAAAAATAGACTAAGCTTATAAATTCAAAACGCATTATTTATTCGGTCAACTAGTATCTTACACTTAAACTTGTTATGTTTTATAATAACTTGTACGAGTTTTATAAATTATAAACATCCATATACTTTAACTTATATCATAAGTTACAACGATAAACCAAAATGTTTGTATGGGTCATGCCCGATTTTCATCAAGGATATACTTTTGATAAACAATTTAACTGAAAATAGAAATTTTCTTTTATAAATTATCTCTTCACTAAAATACTATATACACTATATACGTATGCACTTTTCCACATTTTTTTTTTCGACAAACTTATTAATGACTTATGATTATTTTCCATACTTTAACTTTCGGAAATCAGTTAACGAATATTTTTGTCGTAAGTACATTATACTTCTATACGTGTTTGCGTATGCACATTCAAGAGCCAATCCTTGCCAACTTTTATAAAACGATTTAACCTTAAATGCTGCCACACAAGCAACAATAACACAAACACTAAAACTTTTAAACTTATCTAAACTTCATCGAGTCTTAAAACTGGAACTGTGAACTAAACATGCCTTACTAATCTAGGTCGCATGTTGGTGCCACACACTATCCGATTCATTTCACTATCCGACTACTTTTGTTAAGGTGAGTTTATAGTCCCACTTTTTACTATGTTTTCAAATCCCGTGGGGAGATACATGCTATAAAACTGAACACAAGTATTTTTCTGTATGCTATCCTGATTACCATTGCCTAAGTTAACACCTTTGCCAAAAGTCCCTCATATCATGAACCATTAATCACTTGCGAGTGAACGCGAATTTATAGTGAATAGATCTATTGGCAGTTGACGCCCCATTTGAAGTTAGCCTGAAATGGTTACCAAATGCACTTTATTCGAATATAAATAGGAAGTTGGAAAACTCCTACAACGATGAGGGCACTATCACCTACATCATTTCATGATGTAGGCTATTTATATCATTTATGATATCACCCTATGTTAAGGTTTGCGTGTCATGAGGCTTAGGGAAATATATATTACACTACGATGCTATTGTTTTTACTACTATTTAGCTTGAGTTCAAAACTATTACAAATCAAACACTATGGATTCACTCAACCTTTGTGTTGACCTTTTTAGCATGTATTCTCAGGTTTCCTAAGGTGATAACTTACTCTTGGAGGCACTTGGCAAACGGCATGGCATGGTCATAGATGACTCTGATAAACAGTTGGGACCACTTCATTTATTTTAAAGGCTCATTTCCGCAATACTTTTGAAGTATGTAAACTCATTGTTTTTAATAGTAAAATTTGTTCTAAAAGGTTGAGATAAAAACCGTTCTTTGTACCTCATGTTATGATACCAGTTTAGTAGCACCCCATTGCATGTATGCTTCCGCTGGACCCGATTTTTGGGGGTGTTACAGTACGGGCCACCTAAGGATGCGCTTCTTCTTGTTCTAAGCGTTGATGTAACTTGAACGCATTAACCATAAACTGTACGTCTTCTTCATCATCAATGTCTGACCAACTCGGACCAAATTCGTTATTTTGATTTGGATCCATTAGGAATGAAGAAGGTTTTTTTTCTTATATAGGAAGTATAAAGAGTGGAGAATTAGTAGTGAATGTGTGAAAAATACATGTGTGGTATTTATAGTTGTGTTTATATGATTTGATTTTTTTTTCTTTTTTTTGAAAATTCAAAAACTAGCCGTTTGGAATTATGTAGGGGGTGCAAATGAATTTTTTTTTCAAACCTAACGGATATATATATAGACGTTGGAGGGTGGTAAAAGGAATTTTTTTTTACACTTTTTTAACTTAACGTTGCGTTAGTATACTAACTTCCCGCGTTAACGCGGCTTTAACGCGAAGGAACACAACGGTTAACGCACCTTAACTTGCGTTAAAATACCCTTAACGCACCTATACACATTACCGTTGTTTATGCTCTTATAGCTCAATTTCCATGAAAAGACATAAAGACCTAAACAAAAACTCTTAACTAAGGCTGAGTAATCGCGACCAACTCCCGAGTCCCGACCGAATCCCGACAATTCCCGATCGTCCCGAAACGGAACCGAGCTTACTCGGGCCGGGACTCGGTTTGGATTTTCAGCATTTTCGGTTTTCGGGTCAGGTCGGGACGAGACAAAAACCGAGAAAAGACAAGAAATCCTGACAAATCCCGATCGTCCCGAAACTGACCGAACCGACCCGACACAAACCGAACATAAGCGGGCCAGGACTCGGGATGGGTTTTCCAGCCATTCGGTTTCGGGTCAGGACGGATCAGTTCCGGCCCGATGCTCACCCCTACTCTGAACCACCGCTATCATCCTCCACTGTCCAAACACTTTGGTAGTATTAAAAATAATATTAAAGAAGATTTTAGTGATAGGAAGAGAAATCCATATTCTTTATAGATGAATAGTAGTATAGTACAATCATCAACAAAAATAAAGCAGGAAACCTAAAATACTACACATGATATCATATTCCGTTTAATAATATTGTGCAGTACTAATGAAGATAAAAAAAACCACAAATGCAACATATGGCCAAAAGCAACCATCTCTAGCCTCTGCCAAAATATTATTTAGATTTTTACTATTAGCTATAGACGTGCATACTAATGGATACATTCCATCGTCGACTTATTAGAGCTCGAAGATTTATTTAGCACTGACATCAATGTCGTTGATAACACTACGCAGAAGATCCATCATAGAAGTTGGATAGGGTACACTTGTATTTGGCTTCTCAAAATCAAAGGTCCAAGTAGCCACTTGCTATCATCTTTTGGTTAAATATTAAAGAGAAGGATTAGATTGTAAATTGGAAGTCGAGAAGGATACGGAAACCCTCCATTGGCCCATAACCGGTCGTGGATATGGATTGGGTATCCCAATCCTTATCAAACTTGTCCTCCAAGATACAATTAGTATAAATAGAAAATCAAGGGTCATTGTTTTGTATCTCTTGTGCACACACAAACCCTAATTGCTTTCTCTTCTCTTTTCTTGGCTTAGAACCGATCGACAAAAACCCTTTCGGGTCATTTGGTTTGCTTTATTGCTAAACAAAATTGTTTTGTGTATTTACTAGCATAGACATTAATTCGTAATTAATTCGTGTGTACAAGAATGTGGTATTAACTCACTATAGTTAATATCTTCGATCGAATAACAAAAAGGTAAGGGTTATTCATTGATCCAATCATAAACCCTAATTAGGGTTCATCCTAATTGAAGAATAATTAAAGATTGATTCTTGTTCTTGCTAGATTCAAAAGGTACGTTTACTTGTTAATATTCGGTTATTATTTATGTGTTAATTGATCCTTAGCTTTCGCGTGTACTTGATGTTTATGTGATTTATTTAATATACGAACTTGTCATGATTATTAAAATCCAAGAGTGGCATCACGAGCCGTTTTAACATGTAATTAATTACCGAAACACATAAAAAATGAATCTTGGATTGTTGTTTGAATGTTAAACGTTTTTTAGGGTTCAAAAACTTGAAACCCTAATTTTTTATAAATAGGGTCGATTACCCTTTATTTATTTTAGGGTTTGTTTTGTTAATTAATTTGATTAGAAACCCTAGGTTTAACATGTTTATGTGTATTGTATGCGTATCTTATGACTTGTGTGGTAATTATTATGCATGAATCCATGATTAAACATGCATGTTAGTCATGGATTAAGGTTTATAATTAATTGTTAAGTTGTTTCTGATTACATGTAATTATTGATAGATCTAAAATCAGGGAAGACCTCAATTAAATATTAAGTAATCAATTACGTGTTATATGGTATATATTTAATTAGGGCTTACGCAATCAATTCGTCGATGTATGTGGATCTACTTCTTTTAAGAGAGAGCCTTAGTTGAATATATACATAATACACATAGAATTTATTTTAATATGGTTTATTGAATAAAGATTGCATGTGGCTATTTGTTTACATAAATTAATTATTAAGTTATGTGTGCATTATTTAGTTGTTTATTTTTATTATTACTTGTTTTCTGTTTTATTGTATCGTTGTAAGCAAAAAAGGGCAATTTTTTTAATAGAAAATAAATGGACTAAATAATGGTGAAACATGTATATTTTGAACTTTACATGACGAAATCTTATGTGTCATTCTTAGGGTTTAGCCTTACATGCCATAATGCGTTAAATGCATCCTCGTGACGAGATTTGCCTTGTAAATTGTCATAATATGTTTTTTAAGAATTAA
Source organism: Artemisia annua (assembly GCA_014162995.1). Classification (NCBI taxonomy): domain Eukaryota; kingdom Viridiplantae; phylum Streptophyta; class Magnoliopsida; order Asterales; family Asteraceae; genus Artemisia; species Artemisia annua. The sequence goes on from LBNU01009433.1 coordinate 389,481, forward strand.
AGTCATAAACTTTTAATTAAGTGATGTATTTTGTACCAATAGTGTGAATGGCTCACCCAATCTTGACAAACTATAAGAGGGGTATAAGGTTGGTTTCGCATTAAATTGTGGCCTTAAAGAGACGCGTTTTTAATTGCACTCGTGCGGACGTTTGTCTCTCTGCTCCTTTGTGCATCAAATTGGAGCTACCAAGTCAGCTATTTTATGTACAAAATCATCTTAAGGGTGAATTGACCTCAATTCCACGCGCCACTTTTATGGTAATTATCCGAATAACTTGAATCTTTTTACTCGTGCAACAGTAGGATATAGTGGCCGATAATTGTAGGTAATTCTTTGATTGGTTGACCCAATACCTCAATTAAAACTTTGTTGATTTATTCTTAGCCTAATTGGTAAATAAAAAGGTTTTGTAAAACTTATGATATGAAGATGAGTGCATGCATCTTCTTACATATTTTGATTGTACCACATCAAAATTACTACCCTAAAATTTAAGTTCATGCTATCTAATTATAAGAAACACTTGAAGTTATACGTTAGCGTAAGTGAGACCTTATCTAGATTTTAATGACAATGCAAATTTCCATGAATGCGTGAGACCATACATGGAGAATTTGAAGTTTCTAAATTAAACAACTTAATTAAGTTGTTAGTGAGACCTAGAAACTTAAGGCATGAGATGGGATGAAACGTGCTTACTTTGAAAATTGTTATTTGGCACATGTAAATCCCATAATGATCTAGGAATTGGAAATTGTTTGCCAATTATTGTTCGATAATTACCTTGTTAAATACTTTCATTACTAGTAGATTAACTGATATAATGGAACTATGTCAATTAGGGCCTAGTTTTAAAGAAAATTCTATGGTTATATAAATATTTCTTTGGGTATTTATTTTCTTGAAAAGTTTGATTATCGAAAATACTAAAATAGAATTTTGTTAATTCTTTTAAATGTATTAATGCAACATTAAACCGTAAACGTAGTTTTGGCTTTGGTAAATTAATCTAGTTCTGTTTTCAAACAAACGTTTGATTAAGATAAATTTACTTAAAAATAAAAGTCTCCTTTCCATGAAAGAAGAGTGAGATACAATCCTATTCCTTTTCATGAATGAGAAAGATATGATAGAAATATTAGATATGTCTAAATTCTAATATAACTCATGACAAATTGTAATAGTTAAGAGAATTGCACATTTTCCATAGAGATTTCATCACCCTTATTTGGTGATTAAATTCTTTTATAACAAATATGATATTTGGTTAACAGGAAAATATGTATAACACTTTATGAGTTATTAATAAATTAGAAGCTAGACTAATTACCGAAAAATGGTAAAAGACAAACTAGTATATGTTATCTAGTTGTTTTGTTTTGACCATTTAAAGGTTCTACATACAATTGTTGGAATGGTAGACCTATTTAGGAAGAAATTGCATGCCCAATTTTTCAAGTTAATTGCATTGATGGATAGTCCATCATCTACGTAGTAGAATACACTCTTTTAGTATCTAAGTAATTGTTATGAATGGGTTTTCTCAAAGATGTAGGAAAGTGAATAGCGCACTATTTTCTTTCACTGGTTAATGCAACACTTACAATGTTGTCAAATCTAGTGGGAGCATTGTGTTCTTATTACTGAATAAGGAATGATCTCTAATTCAGTGGGATCTACAAGATTTGTTATCTTGGTAGTAATCTACATTATCTTTTGAATGTCTCAGGATAAATACTTTCCAAATATAGACACTAATATTTGCAAGGATAGTCATGTGCGTTTCATTGTTAATTAAGTAGCTCTATATTTACTAGTTATGCTAATATCGATGACACAATCATATTGTTTACATTAACAAACGTGTGTCGTGTTGTTTATCTGGTACATGATGTTGTTCCATGCACAAGTGGGAGAAATCTTTATTGTGTGCAAGGTACAACACATAGGAATATGATTTAAATGATTCTCTTAACTGTAAGGTAAGAGACTAACATTCTAATATGACTTATACACATCTAATCCAAGAAACACTTGGTGTTGCAATTTAGCTTAAGTGAGACCTTGACTAGCTTACAACAACAAGGTGAATTTCCATTATTACGTGAGACTGTACATGGATAATTTACTGTTTCTAAATTAGACACATATTAGAACATGTGTCAATATTGTAACAAGACAACTTCAACTCTAATATTTATGTATTCTTGGAATGACATAAATAAATGAAGTAAATAAATTAACTTGAAATTACTATTGAAACCAAATGGTGGTGTTCACGATTACTTTAGTTATACATATTTATATCTTCTTATAAACATGAATTCTTTTAACTGTTAAAAGACTTATAACAAAGTAAGACGTTAACTTGTTATGTTTTAAACAAGAAGACATTGAGTTGATCAATGATTTATAACGTATAGTGGGAATATATAACAGTTTATGTTTTCTTGAAACATGGACATGAAGTGACTTGGTAACCAAGTACTTGTGTTATAAAGCATTGAATTTGCTTGGGAATTCAATTATACCATTAAGTTGAATTAGTTGGAAAATAGATAAGCCAAATGAGTATACGTTTATCTTACATATTGTTAGATTGTCTCACAATATTAGTCCTAACGAAGTACCACAAGTTTGTGGTGTGTTCAGTTAGGAGAATTAAACTTTATTGATATTGTTTGATTAAAGATAATTATAACTTCTTTTCTTCAAAATGTTATCAAGGTTAAGAATATTGAGTATGGATTGAACATACTTAATAAGACTCCAACCTAGAAGATTAATAAGACACCATTATATTATGGAATGTGATGAATCACATTAAGTCTTAAATTGGAAGTTCTGAATTTGTTAAACAACTTATGAAGTAGGTAATTAACAAACTAATGTAAGGAACTATCAATGTGTATTTGCAATGTCCCAAAAGAGAACAATCTAGTGTTGCTCAACTCGCTAAGTATTTATAGATAGTCTATAAATTACAAAAGGTAAGTGGAGTTTTATCTTAAAGGGATAAAATTACAAGATTGATGACGTCAAATAATCCTGATATCTAAGTGTCAATTTCTCCCTAATATGTTCATTTATTACACTTATTATACGGATATATACTTTGATTCCGTTATATTTTGTATCCAGGTTATGAAATGAGCATAGGAGCTAAAGAGACGCGGAAAATGGAAAGAACTCATCAAAGATACATTTACATAGTATGCTGAAGACAGCTACGGCGTAACTCAAACTCTCTATTACGCCGTAGCTAGGAGTTTAAGTATGAAGTAGCTCGAATCAAGAACTACGGCGTAACCACAAACCATAGTTACGCCGTAGCTTATCCAAGACTTTGAATTTCCTGAAGATAATGTCTACGTCGTAACCACTTTTGGAGTTACGGCGTAGCAACGAAACCGAGATGATCCAAGATCCAAGAATTATGCTATGAAGTAGCTCACTTGAAGACTACGACGTAATAAGAAACCCTAATTAGAGTTACAGCGTAACAACAGTTCCAAATACACCGTAACTAGTGCTAAAGGATAAAATCATACTACGTTACGCTAGCTATGCCGTAACACACTTATGAGTTACGCCGTAGCTAGTGTCGGGCCTATAAATACAACCCTAATTTCTGCATTTTGACACACAACTTTCTCACACACAAAGTCAGAGATCGTTGAGAGCATTTAGGAGGCCATCCTACAGCAGCATACGGAGAATTTCCAAGGGAGAAATCACGCCTAAACACTATAAGTTTTAGCATTTCGTTATTTCATTTACATTTCGAATTCATGGCATTTGTAAACATCATTTCGAGTGTTGAATTTAATATGATCGGCTAAGCACCTCCGGTGCTAGCCTGGTTATGATTCGTACATTGTTTTGATTATGTTTTCATACTTTTCTTAATGCTTCTACGTGTGTGAATGCTTAGTTTATCATAAGAACCTTTAATTGCGGTAGTTTAAAAGACCCGGTCATACTTGGTATGCTAGGAGAATTGACCATAGGACCCCAGCGTAGTTGAGTTGCGAGGATATGGTTGGGATGACAACTAACCACGGACCTTGTGTGCAAATTGACCATAGGACCACTTTCCGGGTCGGATAAACTTAAGTAGTTAGAGTATGGTCTATGATCATGACAACAGACCATACATGATAAGTCTAGCATGTAGTGGCACTTAATGACTCAAACCCGTCTACCGTACATCGGCTTACTAGCATGGGGTAGTGCCTGTGGTTCCCGGCAGGATTCGGGGGAGATAGGCTAGGGAACTTGACCATATGAACCTAGTGATATATGTCCGCCCCACCTGAAGCATGAGATTAGTTTAATAGGAAACGTAATCATGAACGATGTAGGATAAGTAATTAGGCTAGTACACTTCTCTCTTATTGCTCACAACTTCATTTAATTTTCTTGTTTTATTTTAGCTTTCATTTCATTTAAAAAATCATTTCCACTTTCAATCAGTTAAAATCAGTGACACCAGACTTAGGTGTAATCCAAACCACATAGCTCTTGGGACGACCTCGGTTTTACCAAATACTAGTCTACACGCTACCGGATTCTCTGTCCGTTAGTGCAAATAGGTAGACCTTAGGTAATCGAGACTTTATAAATATTAAGACCTGGTCTGTAAAACCTGCATCAAGTATTTGGCGCCGTTGCCGGGGAGCTATAATAGGATTCTTATTTAAGTTTTTAGTTTTTAATTTTTGTTTTGTTTTCTCACATTTTGTTTAAGTTTCAAGTAACTTGGAAGTTATTGATATAGACATGTTAACTCTTGAAGAGTACCTTGCTATGACTAGGGATGAGCAAGGACCGGGCCTCGTTAGGCCAATGATTGGAGCGGATGTTCAGTTTGAGATCAAGCCGCAGTTTATGAGAGAGTTGCGAGAGAAACCCTTGCTGAAACAAAAACCGAAGATGCTTATGAGCACGTGGAAAATGTGCTCTATATCACCAGCCTCTTCAACATTCCAGGTGTTTCTCATGATGCAGTCATGCTTCGAGTATTCCCTATGAAACTCACTGGAGCCGCAAGAAGATGGGTTGATAGGTTGCCATCTGGGACCATCAACACTTGGAATCTCCTTAAGAAAGCCTTCATTCAAAGTTTTTGCCCTCCTTCTAAGATGGAAAAACAATTGGAGGAGATTCACAATTTCAGACAAGATGGTGATGAAACATTGTACCAGGCATGGGATAGGTACAATGACCTCTTGTACAGGTGCCCAACACATGACATGAACAACCAACATAAGGTGAACATCTTCTACAAGGGCATTAATAATTGCAACAAGACAAATGATCGATTCCCAAGGACCTATCCTAGGAATGACACCTACTCAAGCCCATGATGTTATTCAAGACATGGCCGACCACTCACAGAAGTGGCACAATGGAGGAAGCACTAGGAGTACCGGTGGAAGTTTGGAAGGTATGAACGCTCTAACTAATAAACTTGAGAATCTTGGCAGGCATATGAAGAAGCTCAAGGAAAGCGTACATGCTATCCAAGTTGGATGTGAAATTTGCAAAGGAGCTCACTACGGTGAGAGAAGATCAAGTTTGGAGGAAACGATCACTAATTACTTGGAAGAATCAACCAAGAAACAAAAAGAACAAGATGAATGGTTGATAGGATTTCAAGAAAGCACTAATAAGAGCCTAGTTAGTCATGAAGAATCTCTTAAAAACCTTGAAGCGATGATTGGGAAGCTTAGTGACGAAGTGCCTAAACGAAAGATGGAGAGAAATAAACCTATTGGGACATACATGGAACTTATGGCCAAAGATGAAGTTGACGATTCCGGGAAAAGTTTCCATTATGAATCTTGTGAAAATTCTCTTTTACAGGATAACACTAGACAATCCGAAGGGGTGCCTATCCAATTGCCTAATAAGGAAGAAAGTGCGGAGAGTTTCGCCTTTCCATGTTCCATTGGTAATTCAAGCTTATCTGCATTAGCCGATTTGGGATCAAGCATTAATTTCATGCCACTCTCCTTATTTCTATCCCTCAAGATGACGAGCCTCAAGGAGATAAGTTTGGTAATAGAGATGGTAGATATGACCAGAGCCACTCCGATAGGAATTGATGATAACGTCATAATAAAGATTGACCGGTTTCTTTTTCCCGCGGACTTCGTGGTGATTGATACGGCAAATACTCCAAAGGAAGACCTTATCCTTGGAAGACCTTTTATTGCTACATCTCGAGCCCGTATTGACGTTTTTATGAAGGAAATCTCGTTTTGAGTAGAACTTTATAACCAAAGGATTGTCTTCAAAATGACTGGGGTGAAGAAATGCAAGGATGACGCTATTTCATGTTTGGGAAATATTGCGGTTAAGGAAAATCCGCCGGAGACACTAGGAGTTTCAAATGACATCTTTAATTATAAAACTCCTTTATGCCTGAAATATGCGCAAGAGGTTGATTCTGATATGGATGATAAAAGAGATGGGTCTTTTTGGAATGATAGTGATGACGAAAACCCGGCATTTGAACTAAGGGACAATAAAGAAGGCCCTATGAAGGTCACGGTGGTGATGCACTGTTGTGAACCCAAAGCTTTTGCAAATAATGGGAAGTTATGTATGCCTTCATGTTGTCCTTGTGTCAAAACTTGCAATGGAAGAGGAAATATAAGATTAAGACAACTGAAGAGGAAAGCAAGAGTTTGGTCATGTTTTGAAGATTCAAGTTTCGATCGGAAACCATGGTTCCATAACTACTATAATAGTTTTAATTCCAAAGAAAAGGTCGACTGGACGATTCACTTTTGTAAGCCGGCACTTATGATTGATAACAGAATTACTCGAGCTTGGCCCACCTGTGATCCTCTTCGAAAGAAATGACATGGTGGAAAACTTACTCAAAGGGATATGACCAAAAGATATGAGTGGGCATGTTTTAACGAGCATAAGAGATCAGAAGTTGGCTACCGTGGGATATCATTTGAAATTGGGTGAAAGTAAAGTTCGGGGAAGTTTAGCTAAGCACTCAAGATAAAATGCATTATCGAAACGAATGGGCGAGGACCAACTTCCTTCGAGGAGATCGGATTAGATCAGCACCGTATATCGCTCAAGCAGTTTGGGATAAACCATCCACTACATGGGATGGAAGAATGGGCGAGATAGCCCATCCACCCACGTGATGACCCGTGGGAGTGAGTCTATCTTAAAGACTCAATAATAAACAAAAGTGCTCTTACGGGAGACAACCCGTATTATCTCTTTCCCTTTTCTTAGTATAGTTTTTGTTGGTTTGTATGTTTGTCTTGTATTTTTGCAGGAATTGGAGCAAGAAAGAATGAGAAAATCTGTTTACTATAGAAACTGATGTTCTCGGATCATCAGTTACGGCGTAGCTTGGTCTTATGATTATGCCGTAACTTGTTTCCTTCAAGTCTGATAGCTCCAGGTTTTAACTAATTACGACGTAACTCAATCACATGGTTATGCCGCAACACCTCTCTGAATTAAATTCCTGAAAATATTTTTAAAACATACCAAACTTTTATTAATAACTAAATGAACGTTGTGGGTGTGTTCCCTATAAACCCTCACGAGACTACACTCGTCCACTTGGGACATCAAGTGGTTTAAAAGGCTTGTTGCATATGCTAAATGCAACCGTGATTCCTACGAAAGTGAGTTAGGTTTTTCTTGTTTTTGTTTTTGTTTTTATAAGATTTATGCTTGTGGTACTACCGTGATTTCAGGGAATTGAAGTTTGCTCATGGAGGCAAGACGAAGGAACGAAGACTTCTCGTGATCCTTCTTTCATTTATGGAGCAAATTTCAGGAAAGTTCTCACTCTAATTCTACTTTCTCTTCACATTTACTTAATTTTTAGTACAAAAGGGACTTTGTACAATTCAAGTGGGGGGACGGGAGTAGAATTATTACTCGAACTTTATTGCCCTCGTTTTTCTAGTTTATTTTGAAAAATTATGTCATTTTTAAAATTTTGACATGTTTTTCTTAACCTAACCAGAATAGACCTTAGCCGAGCACATTTAACCTTTGAATTTCCATGATGAGATTTAGCCTATCTGTTTCAACTGATTTACCCCAAATCCACCAAATTATGAGCATGCCGGTAGTTTGTAAACTTTAGAACTTGGCCTTTACATCATTTTGAGACCATAGACGAGTAGTGAGTCGAGTTATCTCGATGCATTTGGGAGAGACAATTTAAGAAGGCAATATTTTAGGATTATCACCCAAACAGCCTTATATTTGCGTGTTTATCGAGTAGTCACCTCGACTTCTCGACGCCCGTGTTAAACCCTTTGTTGCACTCACCTTTAGTGCAAGATACCCCTAGATACACCCTTTTGAGCCTATCCTTTCGTTTCATACCCCTATATATTTGTTTCGATACACCCTTACACCTTAGCCAACCGTGTAGTCTTAGTTTATGATTAGGAAGTCATTGTTTACCCAAGTTCAAGGTCTAAGGAAAGAAATTCGGGAATCACGCGTAAGTCGAAGACATACTTTTGAAGATCATCTGAAGATCCCCCAAACCACAAATTATTGTTCATCTCAAGTGGGGGGATGTAAAGTTTCTTGTAGTTAAAAAAAATGTGAAATTATGTATGTAAATAATTGAAATAAATGGTGCACCCTTGTATAGCACCGGGATTGTGAGCTTATCAAAGACTTAGCATCGAAGAGGCCACTTCGGTCACATTAGAAGATATGAGTTGGTGATGTTTCTACACCAACATGAAGACCAAGTAGTGTGTTCATCATGACGTCCACTAATGGCACACTTGCTTGTAATGATCCGGTACTTGAATTTCGAAGCTTGGACTTTGGGCAAATGGTAAACGGTGATGACTTAGTTGTAGGCTTAGACTATTTGCTTGTTGTTTTTCATTTTACACCCATTTTGTGTATTCCCATGTCTATTCCTACCCTTTAGTCGCGAATCATGCTTAGGTGACGGATTTGAGCAGGCATTGGTGTCTTGCCCGACGTTCTGATCATGTATCGATGTTCTTTGTCGCCTTCGCCGTAGTATGTTAGTAGTGACACTACACCCTTAACCATATTTGTGTTTACCCAATATTGCCTTCTAGGATTGTTTTGACCTTAGCTCTAGTGGTGGAGATTTGTGTAACTTCCAAGCCTATGATAGAATACTTACTATGACTATGCTTTGAGTGATCACCCCAAAAATTGACACTTTAAATATAAGAGAGTATGAGTGTTAGTTCCCCTTTCGAGTGGTGTTCGGCTTTGAAAAATTCTAACATAGGATATTTTTAATCTCATATTTCCCGAGTAATATTGGGGGATATCTTTTTAAGAATACTTCTAATAAGGTCTACTTAAGGGCAAGTAGAGTTCAAGTGGGGGAATATTTGATGACGTCAAATAATCTTGATATTTAAGTGTCAATTTCCCCCTAATATGCTCATTTATCACACTTATTATATGGATATATACTTTGATTCCATTATATTTTGTATCCAGGTCATAAAATGAGCATAGGAGCTAAAGAGACGCGGAAAATGGAAAGAACTCATCAAAGATACATTTACATAGTATGCTGAAGACAGCTACAGCGTAACTCAAACTCTCTATTACTCTGTAGCTAGGAGTTCAAGTATGAAGCAGCTCGAATCAAGAACTACGACGTAACCATAAACCATAGTTACGCCGTAGCTTATCCAAGACTTTGAATTTCCTGAAGATAATGTTTACGCCGTAACCACTTTTGGAGTTACGGTGTAGGAACGACACCAAGATGTTCTAAGATCCAAGAATTACGCTACGGCGTAGCTCACTTGAAGACTACGACATAAGAAGAAACCCTAATTAGAGTTACAGCAAAACAACAGTTCCAACTATGCCGTAACTAGTGCTAAAGGATAAGATCATGCTACGTTACGCTAGCTACGCTATAACATACTTATGAGTTACGCCGTAGCTAGTGTCGGGCCTATAATTACAGCCCTAATTTCTGCATTTTGACACACAACTTTCTCACACACAAAGTCAGAGATCGTTGGGAGCATTTAGGAGGCCATCCTACAGCAGCATACAGAGCATTTCCAAGGGAGAAATCACGCCTAAACACCATAAGTTTTAACATTTCGTTATTTCATTTACATTTCAAATTCATGGCATTTGTAAACATCATATCGAGTGTTGAATTTAATATGATCGGCTAAGCATCTCTGGTGCTAGCCTAGTTATGATTCTTACATTGTTTTGATTATGTTTTCATACTTTTCTTAATGATTCTACGTGTGTGCATACTTAGTTTATCATAAGAACCTTTAATTGCGGTAGTTTAAAAGACCCGATTATACTTGGTATGCTAGGAGAATTGACCATAGGACCCCGACGTAGTTGAGTTGCGAGGATATGGTTGGGATGACAACTAACCACAGACCTTGTGTGCAAATTGACCATAGGACCACTTTTCGGGTCGGATAAACTTAAGTAGTTAGAGTATGGTCTATGATCGTGACAACGGACCATACATGATTAGTCTAGCATGTACTGGCACTTAGTACATGTGGTTCCCCGCAGGATTCGGGGGAGATAGGCTAGGGAACTTGACCATATGAACCTAGTGATATATGTCCGCCCCACCTGAAGCATGAGATTAGTTTAATAGGAAACGTAATCATGAACGATGTAGGATGAGTAATTAGGCTTGTACACTTCTCTCTTATTGCTCACAACTTCATTTAATTTTCTTGTTTTATTTTAGCTTTCATTTTGTTTAAACAATCATTTCCACTTTCAATCAGTTAAAATCAGTGACACCAGACTTAGGTATAATCCAAACCACATAGCTCTTGGAGTAGACCTTGGTTTTACTAAATATTAGTCTACACGCGACCGGATTCTCTGTCCGTTAGTGCAAATAGGTAGACCTTAGGTAATCGAGACTTTATAAATATTAAGACCTGGTCAGTAAAACCTGCATCAAAGATACATAATCTTCTAAAATACACTAATGAATATCATGATGAGGCTAGACATATAAATGTTAAACCTCAAGATGATGGAATTCTCATTCATAAATCTGCAAGGATATCTCTGATATTTGATTGATATGCTGAGAATTATGAGTAACAGGATTATGGTAAGCCTGATGATCATTATGATGCATTACCAAATATTGAATTGGGTAAATTACTCACTCTATTAATGAGAAGATGTTGTCCATTAGGATAATCAATTTTGTAAATTTAGTTTATCTTGAACTCTATAGTTAGACTAGATAATGAAAATGAGTTTCTACAAGAGATGGAAAACCCTAGTGGTTTAAATCTTTATGTAGAAATCATATGGACAATATTGTACACATATTTAATGCATATCTTATGACAATATTATTGAACACACTTAAGTAATTAACTTTGATTGAATATTCTTTCATAGGCACATTAAATATATTAAGATGATAATTGTCATACCTATTTTCATTAATATGAAAAATGACAATGGGATATCAAAACTCTTTCTTGAATGATTACTTGAGCGAGGACGGTAAGTAATCGAAATGATTTTTGAATTCATAATAATCTTTGGAAGTGTACAAAGTGCAATAAGTCATGAATGAATTAATGCATGCATCTAGGAGATAATTCTTATGTTTAAATATTAAATTCAAGTTTTGAATTGATAATTAAAGTAAGATAATTCCTAAGTATTCCTGAAAGCTAGTGAGAGTAATATGTTTATTTTCTTGAATCATATATGTTGTATAACATATAGGAAGTAACATTCCGTATAAGTTAATTGTTAAGACTTAGTTTAGAATGAAACTTCACATAAAAGATTTAGGAAATAAAACATACAACTTTGGAATATATGTTTATAGTTATAAACATATGCGGTAAAATAAATCTAATAGGACATGATATATCATTTAGAAAGTCTAAATGGATATATGTCTTTTGATAAATTAGAACATGAATGAAATCTAAGTTTGACTCTTGGATTTTTTCATGAACATCATGTTATTGTTGTATCATGCTTGAATGCAAGATGATTTGAAAACATTTGATATCTAATTTAAAGATATTAGATAAATTGTGTAATGAATATTCTAATGGAATATGTTTGGACTTAAAATAACGATCCTCAGCTTGGAATTGCTCCTAAATTGTAAGTATAAACAATATGGCAAATTGTTGCGTAATTGTTATAGCCGACAATAAATCTTGAAAGATTGGAAGGCATCAAACATTACACAATCGATATAAAGTTTATGGAATTCTAAAAGAGCACATTGTGGTTTGAATATAATGATGATGGTTTAATTGAGATGACACTCAATACTAGTCATGGTAGGATTCATCCTTGTTAATGGCCATGTGAACTAGTTGTGCTCAACTAAGAGCATAGTGACATTATACATTAAAGAATTAGAATACTTTAAAATTTAAAATATTTGAAAGTTTCATTGTCATAAATTGGTGGTTGACGATGTCATACTATTTATGAAATATTATGTGGCAATATCATGACAGTTGAATGCACACATACAAGAACTTCATAAATTGAATTATGCCTTGTCAACAAGTATGATTGTCATGACTTGAAGCATAATTCATTAACTAGAATTATCATGCATTGATCTATTTGGTATTTGGATAAGGGATGTTAAGCAAATATTATCCGTAATGAATTAAAGTACATGGCATGTTTGTATTCATTAATAATAGATTGTATCCTATATTTGCATATTTAAATCCGTGAATAACTTATGTTATTCTAAATAGTCCGTTGTCAATCAATGATATGTGAATATCATTGAACTAAGACAAATCTGAGTATTGGTAGAATATACTTGAAAGTAAATTGATGCGATGACATGCCAATTTCACATGATATTCAATGAATTGAGTATAGGACTGATCCCAACTACATGATTGTACTTTATGGATCTTGTCATCAAGTAAATTATGAATAGTTATCCTCAGACTTGAGATGCCAGAGAACTGTCATGGATACCGCTATACGTTACTGGTAGCTATAAGGATTGTTTTCGGAAGTGTTGCAAAGTTCATGGGTTTTGCTTGTAGTCAAGAAAGAATTTGTTCCTTCAAATTTGTTTTGGAGTTTAATATTGCTGGGCCCCTCGTAGGGTTGACAAGATGTTTGCGTGGCCACGCCCAAGATCTATCTAGAATACGTTCAAAAGATTTGGTAATCTTGCTCAATAATAAACAACGAGAAACAGAATAATTAATAAAGAATGACTAAGATACATATCTTTATTAATGTAGTATTAGTAACAAAAGGATGATTATAATGACGAATCATTAAAGGTTTTTTCATGAGACCTCCCTCGAGTTGTACTAGGGGCATTGGCATGTTGTTAGACGCTAACCAATGTCATTACACTATTAATAGATGTCCAAGTGGGAGCTGTTAAGTATATGGACAAACATTAATATGTGTATGTCTAGATTCGAACTCGAGACCACGAGATTGCACACGTTACGAATGAGAATTAATGGACGATAATTAATATATATAAAATGTTATATATTTAATTATTTATACCCAAATAAAGACTAACGATCGTTAGTAGTTAACGGAAATTGACTAGCTATCGTTAAATATTAAAGAGAAGGACTAGATTGTAAATTGGAAGTCGAGAAGGATCCGGAAATCCTCCTTTGGGCCATAACCGGTCGTGGATAGAGATTAGGTATCCCAATCCTTATCAAACTTGTCCTCCAAGATACAATTAGTATAAATAGAAAATCAAGGGTCATTGTTTTGTATCTCTTGTGCACACACAAACCCTAATTGCTTTCAATTCTCTAATCTTGGCTTAGAACCGATCGACCAAAAACCCGTTCGGGTCGTTTGGTTTGTTTTATTGCTAAACAAAATTGTTTTGTGTATTTACTAGCATAAACATTAATTCGTAATTAATTCGTGTATACAAGAACGTGGTATTAACTCATTATAGTTAATATCTTGGATCGAATAACAAAAAGTTAAGGGGTTATTCATTGATCCACTCATAAACCCTAATTAGGGTTCATCCTAATTGAAGAATAATTAAAGATTGATTCTTGTTCTTGCTAGAATCAAAAGGTACGCTTACTTGTTAATATTCGGTTAATTATTTATGTGTTAATTGATCCTTAACTTCCGCGTGTACTTGATGTTTATGTGATTTATTTAATATATGAACTTGTCATGATTATTAAAATTCAACATGATTTGCACACTCTCATATTTGATTGGGACACTCTAAAACATGCATTAAACAGTTGTATTGAAAATATAAATTGCTTTAACTGTTTATACATTAAGTGTCTCAATTAAATTTATAAATTGATTTATGCACTTTGTACTAAATCACAAGACAATTTAAGAAAATAATTTCTCTTACATTACGTTGTACTCTAAGGGTTTACAATTGCATACCATCTACTTGGGACGGAGCTAGGGGATCCCGCGGGTGCCCGGGCACCCCATGGATTTTTCAATGTAGTGTTAATTTTTGGAAAAAACTGTGGGAAACGGTGTACACTTTTATTAATGAAATCAGATTACAATAATTAAATAACAGAAAATAAATAAATAACAGAATATTAAAACAGACAGCAAGGAGTAGAAGCAGAAGACAGACACTATTTAACGTAAATTAAATGGAAGCAGTAAAGGCACGAGGCTCGTGTAAACACGATTCCCTTAAAACAGATTTGTCGTCTGTTTCCCAAGGTACAACGTACGCAGCTGTTGTACAGCCGGACTTGACTTACTTGCCTGAAAGATCACGGAAAGCTTGCGTGTTTCTGATCGAAAGAACTGCTGGAACTCGTCTGGTAAAGAGCTGCGTTTTTCTGTCTTACAAAGTGAACGAGAAGGGGTTCAATTTATAGCAAAACCCTGCCTTGGTCACCAAGACAGAATATCATCTCAAATTAAATTAATTTGAAAATCTGCTAAAAATTAAACACGATTTCGAAATCTTTATTTGACACAAACCGTATCTGTATAAAACTTTGTTTACAAGTTTATATCAATTCCTAAAATAAATTGATACAGATTTATGGAAAGGAAATCAAAAACTGCAGCAAAAAGATACGCGCACAAGCTCGACTTTTCGGAGCTGCATTCGTGTCCGCAGGTCGCATGAGTTCAGAAGCTTCGAACCCATCTTGGCCCAGAAATCCCATTTTCTGCACTCCCCCCCTCGCGCGCGCACGTAGGAGTGGGAGCATAGCTCACCTAAAGGAATTTGAAAGCTAGTACAAGGATATCCTTATAAACTAGTCTCCACTTCCTTCACTAGGCGATGTGGGATGTGTTTTTGTTTCCAAATCTTGTGTTTCAAGTGTCCCACTTTGAGACACGATTTCTCATTCATCTTAGCTCTATTTTGGACATACTTTAGCTCGTTGCGAAGCTCTCTTGGAGGAGAACATAACGCCCCCAACAAACACTAATATATATAACATATACATATATTAAATTTTGTCCAAACTTTGCAAAAACTCATTTTGCAAAACCACTTTTCCAACAAAAACATCGATTTTTTCTAAAGTTTTCTTAAATGCACCGGGTCAATCGAAATATTTTTCAAATATTAATGTTCAACTTTTTGTTGTGCACCCGGTCTTAAATTCTGGTTCCATCCCTGCCATCTACCTCTGGCATGTCCACCCCTATTGCATACCATCTTTGTGACAAAAGGCCAGGCCTATGGAAAAGGCATTGTTGCCAATTCGTTATGTGGTCAATCTTTCGGAGCACTTATAAGTTATAACTGATAAGAAGCTTCAAAAAAGTTGCATCATGCAACTAAATGCGTTGTTAAAAAAACTTATGTGAGCTTGAGGATGACACCGATTGCAGCAACGTATTGACCAGAACTACACATTAAAAAAAAAGAAAAAAAAAAAAAAAAAAGTTGGTTTCCGCTAGAGCTGGCAAGTTGGGTACCTGTTAGGACCTGTTAAGGGAAAAAAATGTACTATGCAATTTTTTTTATTTTTTGAAATAATTGTTTTTAGTATTCTAGGGTTCAATATTTAACCTTTTTGATACATAAAACGTATAACTGTCATACTCAAACCACCAAAACCAAGTGTTAAACGAGTCGTTTTCATGTTTGAAACTTATGTTATTCGCACGCTCTGAACCTGTTAAGACCTGTTAAAACACGATTTGCCAGCTCTAGTTTCCGCTATAGGTACGGAGAAATGTGTCCGTATTCCAGTACCAAACGGTCCAAACTTGTTTACATATGTACAAAATGATAATGATGTGACAACCATTTTCGATTCACAGCATCCAATTGTCCCGCCTAATGCATTTCAACTCCTCAACATCAATGTCAATATTAAGTTATTAACCATTCACATAGTTAATAACGAAAACTAAATATAAGAAATTATTTTGTATACTATATTAATCAACGGATTGAAACATGATCATTCATTCTACATTCATACACAACAGTCAACAAGGTTACAAGCACTTTGAAGTTTGAAGTTTGAACAACTGACATTAATTGCACTTACGAACACTATATTGTAGCCCATTTTGTTAAGATTTAGTTATTTCAAACCACATAATGACTTTGAAAACACAACCCCAAACATACATCGATCACACAGTATTTTTCCTGCAACGCAAATTTAGAAATTATGTTGTCCATATAATAAGCACCAAAGAAATGTGATCGAGCCTTCTAGACATGTAATTTACGTCCCGGAAGAGGAACCAACTCTATTTGGATTACAACTTCACCACACTCAACGTCTCTCAATCGAAGAACCATGTCTTGTACGATTTTCCCATTTTCCCAAACAATGCAACTCTGATCAGCTAAGTAGTTGTTCTTTTTGGGATGAACACGCTCTAGTTTAGTACCATTTGGAAGGTTGTTATAATTTAAACCCATTCTAAGGCATTCTATGTACGGTTTTACATCTATCTCTGCCATCCCCATACTGTCGTCGTTACTAAACTTATCTTTATCGTACACAGCCTGAAATACATCAAAACATGGTAATCAATAAATGCTAAAAGTAATGCTTTTGATTTAAAAATGCCTGTTCTTACAATATGTATTGGAGCTTTGGGGTCCTTCATTGTGAGAGTCAATTCATCGTTCCACATAGGATTACAGTTCCCTTTGATAACCTTTGTCTTTGTTTTCTGCATTGGAAAAGGTTCTGCATATTAGATAGACCAATACTGGAAATTATTGGTTATCTTGCTTGATTCACTTTTCATATTTTTGTTCTTTATCACGTCTTTAAAAATTAATCTAGTTAACGATCTCAATATGTCACGTTGATGTAGATCAAATACATTAGGAAAATCAAAGATAACATGCGTTGTGGATGAAATGATGCTTGAACAGGATTATTTTTTTGTTTTTCAAACGCCATTTGTCAATGAAAGGGTGACTCCGTCAATAGAATGGATTTCCAAATGCAAACCACGGCCTTTAGTTTAAATGAATCTTGCCACGAAAATATTCTGCTAAATTCTTATCCCCTGATGTCTCGTTTCAAAAAATGAGACTGTTGATACAAGAACAAGACCGTGATCGATGTGTCACTAATTTGTGAAAGATAAATTTGCAACGACGTTTGCATCAGAAATTAGGAATCCATATCATGATGAGGAATTGTGGAACAAAAATATAGATAAGATGTGTCCTGAATATAAAAAACACAATCTCACAATTTGATGTGTATATAACATAGATAACATAGAAATATTCAGATAATTCATAATTATAAAACATTTAAGGTGTATAAAGCGAATCAAAAAATGATCATGGTATAGAGTTAACAAAGCAACAACGACATATATAATTTCTGGTAGAATATAAGAAACGAGAGCCTAACCTGGCTATCCAGACATGCAACGAGATAAGGATCGCTGGTTTTGGTGTCGCGAACTGCTAGATTGATCCCTCTTTTTACTCGTAATTTCAATAATCCCAGCACTCCTTCCATTAATTCTAATATATACAGTATGTTCTTGTTATCTCCAAAACTTTGATTAAAAATGGCAGAATTCTAATCTAAGTTTCTTCTTTGTTAAACTTCAGAAATAGAGATTAAATATTGACCAAAAGAATATAAAAAGTAAAAAGTAGCATATTCGATATGAAAAGAGAGGCCTTGTCAACCATCACCACCATGCCACAAATGTCTCTCTTTTCTTGTATGTGTAATACGTAAACGATTTGGACCTCAAAATTATCTCATCAAGCATTTATCATAATAATATTTGCTTTAAGTTCTGACTAAAAGATTTCTTTGTTGATGATTACTATTGGTATTGTAAAATAATGCATGGTCTTTTTCATTTTTAAAAACAACGAACAATATCATAATATTTACAAATATCTCACGTGAATGTTTCAAACGAAATCTAAACCCACAACCCATCTAATACACGTTCTTGGAAGTTGGAATACTCTTTTGGTTGTTAAGTCAAGTGATATGTATAACAGCCAAGTTTAACTTTAACCCACAATCAAGATAGTGCATGCCAAGTTTAATATTTATCCCAATGGACCCCAATGGCAAAAACGTAAGAGGCAAAAGTAACGTAATAACACTATAACACTCTCACATCAACGCTACACCAGCTTTAACATTTTAACATCAAAACACCAAAAAGAACCCCTTATCCATCCCATAATATCACCCTTTTGTAGAGGTGGACATTTGCCGGTTTTTCCAAAAACCGGTTCCGGTTTGAGACCGGTTTCGGTTTCTAGTCAAAGTCAAAAAACCGGTTCTGGTTTAAACCGAACCTGTTTTATAAGATTTCGGGTTCAAAAAATCGGGACTGGTAGAACCGGTTCCGGATCGGTTTCCAAACTGGTTTGTGAGAAAAGCCCGTCAAACCGGTTTGACAAAAACCGATGCTACTTGTTAACAATGGGCATTTGTTTTGCTCGATTCCGGGGTTTTTTTTTTTTTTTTCCTACACAATAAACTTAATAAACTTCAACTTTTATTCAATAAACTCATAAACATCACACATAAAGTACTTAAAACACATAAACATAACACATAAAGTACCCAAAATCAACATTGGTATTTATAAGGATGTTAGGAGGGCTAAATGGTGCATTTTCGAGCATATTACCGTTTGAAAACGGTAACAAACAATGGCCGACGGCTCTTTTTTGCCCACTGTATCGCATCTCGTCTAACAGTTATAAACTGGTTTGTAACTGGTTTTTCCAAACCGGTTTAGAAAAACCAGTTATAAACCGGACGTCAAGGAGCTAACTGGTTTGGAACCGCCGATTTTTGGCAAAACCGAACCGATTTGGTCAAAAACCGGTGTTGACGATTTCGGTTTCGGATTTTTTTCGATTCCGGTTCCGGTTTTGCTTTTTTTGGCGACCTCTACCCTTTTGGGACTCAATTTTTTTTCCTTTTTCATTTATTTAAACAACTAAATATTAAATAAAAACAAATTGCATTTTTATTTAAATAAATAAATAAATAATAAAAATGTTATTTAATTATAATTAAAAAAAAAAAAAAAAAAAAAAAAAAAAAAAAAAAAAAAAAAAAAAAAAAAAAAAAAAAAAAAAAAAAAAAAAAAAAAAAAAAAA
>LBNU01009433.1:412872-427917 GCA_014162995.1 Artemisia annua
TATATATATATATATATATATATATATATATATATATATATATATATATATATATATATATATATATATATATATATATATATATAACAGGAGACGTTACACGTATAATGCCACCTCATTGCCCAGTCATTGTCATGTAATTCATTATCAGTCATGTCATCATATTCTGTCCATGTAAGCATTACATTTATTTAAATTTCGGATAATCTCATAAAATATGGATTTAATTTTTCAAAAAATTTGAGCTTCACAAGAATCGAACCTGTGTCTCTTTGTCCATAAAGTAACGTGATAACCACTAGACCAACACATTTTTTGATTATATCTTACAAGTCCAAATCTATAAACCCATACAACTAATTATTGTTAATTTTATACGTATCTTTTCCCCTACAATATATCTTTTCCACAATATAGCCCACTAATCACGTATAGAAAAAAGGTACGCTTCTTTCCCCTACAAACCCTAATGTTTTTATTCTCACGGTATGCCTCCTCTTTCTCAGCCTCTAATATACAAACATGCTCTGCTCGGGACAAATCCATGGTGTTTTTAGTTTTTTTAACACACATTGTTTATATTTTGTTTATTGGTTTTATTTACCATTCAATACTTTTTTTGTGCTTCTTTTTTTCAGAAACCCTAATATCATCAAAAGATATTCGAATCATGAATTAACAATCACATGCATGTTTGTCAATACGTCCTTAATTTTATTGTTGATCTTTATGTAAATTGATTAATTTATTTGATTATATGGTTTTATTTTATCATGCATATCAAACAACAAAAACAGGAAGAATGCCTTGGAACTTCTAGACCTGGATACAGAGTGTGATCCATTAAAAGCGCCTACAACAGGTACTTAAGAAACTTTTCAAATCCTTTTGTTTGATGTTAGCAAAATGGCTAAAAATAAAATAATCTGAAAAGCAGTTTTTATTAAGTAATTATGAACACCCATGAATGATGAGTTGCAGGAAGAATAGCTTGGAACTTCAAGACTTGGATACAGAGTGTAATCCATTGGCATGGTAATTTGTGTTTATTCATATTTTAGTCCATAGAGTAAATCAAGGGTGTTCAAACATAGGTTTTCAACCAAAAACAACTAATTATCAGACTGAACCAAAAACTCCTATGCGCTTCATAAATTAAAATGTACTGATGATTGTTTAGATGTTGTTGTACTATCATATTAACAGGTATCAGTAAGCAACAACGAAGTAGCAGAATCTATAGGAGCAAAATTTCAGCTGTAGATTGGCTGATCCATCTCTTTCAGATGCATATTTGCGTCGGGCTTCGGTTCTTCATCGATTGTGCAGGTTCGTGTTTTGACCTTTTAGTACATAACATAAGGATGTTCAAAGAGATGACTTATTCATGATGATAGAGAATCAGCAGTTCACTGCATCACAAATGGCTTCAGAAGCATATCATATCCGCTATATTTATATTTCATATCAAGATAATTATGAGAAACTTTGCACGTTGATTTTAATTTTTCTTGGTGTTCTTTATTATCATCAAACTGCTTATTATATACCTGTTATTAACTTATGTGACCTTTTTTTAATAACCAAGCTGCTGACATGGATGTAAAGGTTAGGGAGTCTTCAAAAAGGAAGCATTCTGTAAGTTTCCAACTTGTATCACCATATTTTAATCATCAGGCTACATGTACCTGCAGTACGTTAAATTATTTGGCAAACAATACTTTTCGATACTTTACGAATTTTCATAATTATATGTTGGATAACTTCAAGCAATAGCAAACTATTCATGTAAAAATAATAGGATACTTGCGTGCTATGTCGAGACAATATAGAGATGGTGTACCTTTCAGTGTTTCGTATATTTGATGCATCCTACATCTGAAAAGTTTTAGGCTTCGGTCCGACAGCTGGTGCAGCTCTTGCCAGTCACATGGATGTTGATAAGGTGAGTAGCTAATATGCAAAGCTTTTAATCATGCTTAGTAACGGCCTAAAGCCATAGTATCTTCTTTAATGCATAAATGTGTTTCGGGTCAACCAGACTGTAAAACTTACCTATTTTGAACTGTAACCCAACCCACTTGTGTTGCCACCCAGGGACGGAGCCAGGAACAAATATTATAGGGTGCACAAATTTTTTTTAACTGTAGTATAATAGAGTTTAAGATGCTAACTAAATTAGAATAAAAACACATTTCGATGGACCGGGGTCATTTAAGCTACATTTGGGAAAAATCGATGTTTTTTCTNTTACAAAATATTAATTGATATTAATACATAATGAAAAACTCATGCATACTTATTGTCACAACCCACAATTTCAGGTCATTTCCCAAACCTCGACATTTCACTATTCACCCGTTACTATTCATCATTTACTATTCATCGATCACTATTCATCATTTTACTATTCATCGTTTTTGGAGTCAATTTGAGATTCCGAGAAGCGTTCAGAAAATTTACTATTCACATGACACTATTCATTCCCGGAGGGAAAGCACTATTCATGCACATCATACATTTCATCGTAAACGGGGTTTACGAGTATTCATATTCGCGTAACCGGTTTGGTTTAGCTGCGAATCCATGCATCATTGGTAAGGACACTTCATACGGACTAGGAATAGTCTACATGTCATCACAATAACATTTGCATGCTATTCCACTCGTAGGTATTTCAAAATATTCATATTAGTAAAATTGACTTTTTACGTACATTTGAATTAAAATAAACGTTAACGCGCGATCAAAACATGTGACTAACGCGTCCAATACTTCTTATTATGTTCTCAACATATTTTTACATTCATTTTAACGTCATGGAGATTTCAAGGTTCAATTACCCGGTATTTTGAAAAATTATTTAATTCACGACGTAAATTCAATTTAATTACGACGGTTTTCGTAATAACTAAACAATAATTATTCCGACACTCAATACTTGTACCTAATATATTTTCATGATTTTTATGACTTTATTAAGTCCCGGTTAACTTGTTAAAATTTATTTCTCGCAAACCCGGTACTCAATGATAACTAAAAACTAACTACGATTACCTAAATTTAACACCTAAAAACCTATACTTATACTACAAATCATCCACTAACTATCCTAAATAAATCAAAGTCCATATTATTGCTTTTGAACTCTTTGAAAATCAGCCATGGACCCCCCCCTTGACTTTATGCATTAATATGTACTAGTATAATACTATATATCCTAACCAAAATATCTAAAAACATGAAATACATACCACATAACATTATTTTGGATCAAAACTCATTCTTCTTCCTCTCTACCTCAAAACCCACGACCCAAGTTCATACCAAGACCAAAATCCATTATTTTTCAAAGATCAAAGCATAGAAGTTGTTCCTTTTACCTTCCTAATCAAGAATCTTACAATAAAAACACAAGTAACTCAAGGTTTCTCACCATCTAATCACCTATTATTTCAAAGTGAGTTATCAAATTTATTTTCATGTTTTCATCTAATTAACACATGTATCTTATGGTTTTCATGCTTAATTTCATGTACAAGTTAGCTATACCATAATATTTTTGTTAACTTTTTGAACATACAAACCCTAGATTTTGATTTAGGTGTTCCTTTGTAAAATTAACATGATTACTAGTGATTAGGAACCCATGGCACCCTAAGAAGGTGTATGGTAGGATTAGTATAGCTTTGTGGTGTTTGCAAGAGATTTGGTTGAAGTAGAAACTAGTTTTGAACCTTGGAAATGGATTTGTAACAAGTTTATAAACATGCTGTCCCATTTTTGTAAATCCAGGAAAATCAGTAAACATAAAGTAAACTTTGGCAAAATTTTTAGAAAATACTTTCAAAAACGAAGCCGTAGGCGAAAGAACGGATTAAAAAGAGTTTATAACGAAGGAGATATGAATTTTTCAATATTAACGACGAAAACTATTTTCCGGAAAAATACATGCTGATGGACGTTTTTCGTCGGTCAAAAAGAGACTTTGGACGTAACCCGGAGGAGCCAAGTTTTCCAAAATATATTACTACATGGTAAGACGTAACCATGGATATAAAGAACAAGTAAAACGGACTTATAACGACAAAGATATTCACGTTTCAATATCGACAAAAACTCACTATAATTGGGAGCTTTTAGAAATAATAACGCTAAAACTACGTAGTAACTCTAGATTTCTAGAAATAATACCAAGTACCCAATTTCATAACTAACGAAGTATTAGTGATTACAAGTATATTTTTTTTCACTACAAGGCGTTATTTCAAGGATTTCAAACCGAGGATTTCAACATTAACATTGATACATACGATATATATATTTATATATATATACATTTCAACTAGTTTATTTTCTAGTAGCAATATTTTCCTAAGTCTTGGAAAATGTATATTTTGATAACAACAAGTATTTTTCAAAGAATAGAGTGGTATAGGAACATGTGCATGGACATTCATAACATCATTTCATGATCTAAAGTAGATCGTTCATCATTCATATTAGGTTGCGGCTAGTGCTCGCGCCTTGTGTTTCCAAGTATTCCTGACATTCCAAATTCATAGCATCATCACTCCAGGTGAGTTTTCATAGCCCCGTTTTTACATTTATTAATGTTTTCAAATCCCACGGGGGAGAATACATTGCAATCATTTTTATATACGAACCAAGGTATCAAATTCATTGTACAATAGGTTAAGTTACCTCATATGCCAATTGCAAGTCCCCTATTATCATGGACCGTTAATTATATATAAGCGAGGGTGAGTGGATAGATCTATTGAGGGTGACGCCTCCATCCGTGTTGGTCATACCAACGTCCGTTAGCGGATGCATTTCATTTTATCATACTTAGAGTGTCGGCATAACACTCTCTTGAGGGGCATCTCATTTGGTCTAGTTTCGGGGTCATGAGCTTAAGGCTATTGTACTTCATTTTTACGTGACTTATGTCATACAGATTATACTTGTGGTTTCGTATAACAACTGTTTATAAACCTATGATTTCTCACCAACTTTATGTTGACCGTTTTAAGCAATGTATTTTCAGGTAATTAGCATCATCATGGACATGCATATGGATCATCATTTTGAAGTCGCGGCGTCGACTTGCATCACGGTTTTTCATGCACTTATGTATCGTTTGATCAAACTTGTACTTGTTTTCAAAACTTGCAATTTACATTGGGACCTATGTTTGTAAACTCTGATTTTTATTTATGATCAAACGTGTATTTTCTAAACGACACTTTAGGTCGTTCAATATAATCTAGTGATGGGATGCCATGAAAGTTACACCCGGGTATTCAAATCCGCTGCCCATAACAGGTAAATTCATGGTGTGACACTTATTAGTTGTACTTATATCATAATTTTCACGGGTAAATTCTTATATATTCATAAAGTAAACAAAAAAATTAAAATAAATTTGATTTATGTGTAAACCCATGTGATCAAAGAACTTTTGGCCTAATAACATTATAAGGACACGCTCAAGAATCAAATATAAGGTCGATGCCACGGTTCTATTTACAATTTCTGCTAACTATTTTTCTTATTTTCGCACATGTTGATACTCTAAACATTTTAAAATATACGTAAGATTTTATGTTTTTAAACGATAATACTATATAATTAAATTTTTCTGGAAAAACCCGTGCGTGCACGGGTATTATAACTAGTTTAGTATTAATACAATTTGGCTTTTAAATTTATTAAACTCTATATATTTAATCTTTACATCATTCCTCTTATTATTCCCAACACTTTTAAAAAACATATTATTGTTAGTTAAAGTTTATATTGTAACTAACAAAACAAATGCTTTTACATTCGACGCAACGCGCGGATGTAACATCTCATTGTAAACAAATGCAATATTATTGTGTGATAGAGAAAAGTTATTTTATAAACCAGTTTTTCTCTATAAACTGAGGGACCCATCCATATCGTACATCAAGTTTAATCTAACGGTTGATATTAATCTAAGATTTATACCTAGAATGGCATTTTCGCTCATTATATAAACAATTTTTTTTAATAACCGCTCATTTATTCACACATATCATTCCCAACTAACTTTCTCTCTCTTACTATCATATTTTCCCAAATTTTATAAACCCTAATCTAAATTCCATT
This sequence comes from Artemisia annua, assembly GCA_014162995.1. Taxonomy (NCBI): domain Eukaryota; kingdom Viridiplantae; phylum Streptophyta; class Magnoliopsida; order Asterales; family Asteraceae; genus Artemisia; species Artemisia annua. The sequence continues at coordinate 419,011 of LBNU01009433.1, forward strand.
AATGAAATTTATAATCATCAATAATCATCAACGGCGTTAAGATCGTTGATAATCATCAATTCCTAATCTAAATTCCATTGATCATTTATAATCATCAATTCGATTAGTCTACTTAAGATCGTTATCATTTGCGATCGTTATCATCAACGGCGTTTTTTGATTTGAATGAACCGGTTATATTGGATCCGATTACTGGTGATGTTATTGATGATTCAGTTACGTATGTAGTGGTTGAAGAATCTGTTTCAGCTGATGTGGTTAATGCTTGTGATGCATTGGATGGAGTTGTTGGAGAATCAGTTTCAGCTGTTGTGGTTACTGCTTGTGATGGATCGGCTGGAGTGGTTGAAGAATCAGTTTCAGCTGTTGTGGTTAATTCTTCTGATTCATCGGATGGATTGGTTAATTCTATATCATCTTCTACTGATGTTGTTCCTGTCTCTAATGGTGATCAAGTTGCTAGTTGTAAGTTTATTTTTTGTAATTCACAATATCACTTGTGATATATCTCATGTTTTATGTTCTGCATCATTTTTTATTGTTTTTATGAGAAATTTATATGTGCTTTTGTATCAAATGTATTATATCACTTGTGACAACATGATTTTATTTGCATATTAGTTGTTATAAGTTGGTTACTGTTTTTATGTTTCTTACTTCCAACTTCTAAATGTCCGAAAACTCCTGATTCATTTGCTCATCATTATTTTATTGATACTCCGGGTGGATCGCTTTATTGGGTTCCTAAAGTTTCTGCTAATGTTTTGCCTGTTTTGGGGACTGAATTTGATTCAGTTGATGCTTGCGTTAGTATGTATAGGAAATACGCTTCTGAGGCCGGTTTTGGTGTTAGACTTTCTAATCAGAAAAGATTGAGGGGCGGTTATGTGAAACAAAAGTACATAGTGTGCAATAGGGAAGGTTGTCCGAAGCAAATATTTTTGAACACTCTAAATTCTAAGAAAGGTAACAAAAAACTTAGGACTTCGAACATTAGAATTACTGGTTGCAAAGCACGAGTTGTATTTGATATGGTTCTTGGTACGACTAAGTTTGTGCTTTCGAAGTTTGATCCTATACACAATCATGAACTTGTTCGGATTGAGTATAGGCATTCTTCAAAAAGTGAGAAGCAGTTAACTTATGCTGAGCATATGTTTATTGTTAAAGCTGCAAATGTAAACCTTGGAGCTGTTAAAGCACATAATATGTATACTGGTTTGAAAGGGTCTGCCTCACTCGTTCATGGTACTGAAGTTGAGTTTAAGAACTATGTGTGTGGCATAAACTGTTTTATAGGAGATAGTGATGCTCAGATGCTTATTAATCGTATGGAAAATAGGGAAAATTATACTGCAGATTTTGCTTTTGATTATCTGGTTGAGAATGCGGAGTTGTGTGGTTTGTTTTGGGCTGACGAAGTTGCAAAGTGCAATTACAGGGAGTTTGGTGATATTGTCTCTTTTGATGCCACATACAGAACAAACAAGTATGCTTTTTAACCTTTAATATCACTTGAGATATTTCATTGTTTTTTTATATTTGTAACCTTTAACATCACCTGAGATATTTTTAATATTTTGTCAGATATAAGATGGTTTTTGTTCCTTTCACTGCGATAGACAACCATAGGAAATCTGTTACTGTTGGTTCTGGGCTTCTTAAGAATGAGACTACAGAATCTTATATATGGTTACTACAAGCATTCACAAAAGCCTTTAAAAAAAACTCCTAATATTATTGTAACTGATCAAGATGGAGTTATGCGAAGGGCAATTGAAGTTGAGCTTCCTGATTCTAAGCAAAGGCTTTGCATGTGGCATTTCATGCAAAAGATTTCATCAAAGGTATTCGTTTAACTCACATTTGATATATTATTCCTGTTTGTTATCTATTTATTTATTTTATTTTTGTGGATCTGTTACAAACCATGTGTAATATCACTTGTGATATTTTATAAACCATGTGTAATATCACTTGTGATATTACACATGATATTCCTTTTATTGTGTTCACTTTATTCAAATGTTTTATCAAATGTTATACACATGATATTCCTCTTATTGTGTTCATTTTTTTTGTTACAGATTGTTACTAGAATCTATGATAATACTGATTTTAAAACTAAGTTCAATAAGCTAGTTTGGAATATGTATATCGGGCCGGAAGAGTTTGAGCATAGATGGAATAAGTTAATGGAGGAGTTTGGTCTTGTTAATCATAAGTGGTTGTCAAAGATGTATAGGATTAGATCATCATGGATTCCTACTTTTTTTATTGATTCGCCACTTTGTGGGTTAATGAGAACAACATCTAGGTCAGAGAGTGAGAATTCTTTCTTCTCACATTTCACAAGCCCTGGTGCGACACTTGTTAAGTTCATGATTTGTTATGACTCTGCAATGGAAAAACAGAGATACAAACAAGAAAGATTAGATCATCAGTCGATTGATTCCTTTCCTACATTGTTGACGCCATTAGCTATTGAAGTTCATGCAGCAAGGGTATACACTCGTTCTCTGTTTGTGCGTTTCCAAAAGGAGATTATTGCAGGCTCATGGTTATGTTCTATTAAGACAAAAACTTCATATGAGGGATGTGACATTTGTATTATTAAAGAGGAAAATGTAATACCAGATTCTATGCCGGATCCGGATGAGATTAATAAAGCAGAAGATTCAGATGATGATGTAGAAGAAATTAAACTGTATGAAAAAGCTACAAGAGAGTATAAGGTACATGACTTTTTTAATATTTTGCATATTTCAGAACAGTTTTTCAAACATATCACATGTTATAACGTTTTGCTCCCTTTTTGTTTTAATGAAGGTGTTGCATAACAGAAGTGATGATTCTGTCGTGTGCTGTTGCCAGTTATTTGTTCGTTGTGGAATTTTGTGTCGACATGTTTTTTGTGTCTTTAAAAATTGCAATGTTCAAAAAATTCCTAATCAGTATTTGTTGAGGCGTTGGACAAGGGATCTTATACCACCTAGTTTAAGAAGAAAGAAAAACCGTTATGGTGAGAAGAATGAAAATGTTGCTAATCTTGTTGTTCAGGCTACTTCTTTAGTTGATGATTGTTGTCAGATTTTGCGGAATAATGAGGCAAGGTTGAGTGGTTTTGTAGATAAGCTTAAAGTGTTGAAGTCAGAATATGAAGCTGATATGCCAAGTCTCCCACGTGCCAAAGTTTCTGATGTTGTTCAAGAATTTATAGGGATCGAGAAGCCTAAGAAGATTAAGGTTGAGAATCCATCAAAGACAAACAACAAGGGTGATAAGAACAAGGTTGATAAGCACCGTATCAAGGGTGGACGAGAGCAGGCTTTTGAAGAAAACAAAAAGCGAAAAACTCCTGGTTGTGGTACTTGTGGTTTGTCTGATCATAACAGACGCACTTGCTCAAACAAGGAAAAAATTGTTGATTTGTATGGCGGTGCTACCGGAGGCAGCAGCGCCGCCGGAGGTGGCGGTGACACCGCCTGAGGCGGCGGTGTTCTTGTCGAAGTATGAGTTTTTTTTTTATTATTAACTGTGATTAATAGTTTGGAATANAATGTTGCTAATCTTGTTGTTCAGGCTACTTCTTTAGTTGATGATTGTTGTCAGATTTTGCGGAATAATGAGGCAAGGTTGAGTGGTTTTGTAGATAAGCTTAAAGTGTTGAAGTCAGAATATGAAGCTGATATGCCAAGTCTCCCACGTGCCAAAGTTTCTGATGTTGTTCAAGAATTTATAGGGATCGAGAAGCCTAAGAAGATTAAGGTTGAGAATCCATCAAAGACAAACAACAAGGGTGATAAGAACAAGGTTGATAAGCACCGTATCAAGGGTGGACGAGAGCAGGCTTTTGAAGAAAACAAAAAGCGAAAAACTCCTGGTTGTGGTACTTGTGGTTTGTCTGATCATAACAGACGCACTTGCTCAAACAAGGAAAAAATTGTTGATTTGTATGGCGGTGCTACCGGAGGCAGCAGCGCCGCCGGAGGTGGCGGTGACACCGCCTGAGGCGGCGGTGTTCTTGTCGAAGTATGAGTTTTTTTTTTATTATTAACTGTGATTAATAGTTTGGAATATTTTTATCACTTGTGATATTTTATCACTTGTGATATTTTATCACTTGTGATTTACTTCTATCATGAATAATTTTATCACTTCTGATATTTTTTATCACTTGTGATACGTTATGTTTTTGCATTTTTTGAATAATTTTATCAATTGTAATATTCTATATGATATTTTATATCACTTGTGATTTTTATCTGTTATGACATTAAAACAAGTTTGGGATTAATTCTATGAGTAATATCACTTGTGATAAACCAATAAGATGAACACAATCATACAATTTTATTAGCTGTGATAAAAGAATAATTTTATTAAATTTATTTTTTGAATGATTTTATCAGTTGTTATGTTTTTTGGATGTTTTTAAATAATTTTATCACTTGTGATATTCTATATGATATTCTATATATGACTAATATCACTTGTGATAAACCAATAAGATGAATAAAATCATACAAGTTTTGGTTGCTTATATTCATATCAAGGAAGAACAGAGAAATATTCTGCATATGAGTCACATCACATGTTTTAAATCAATTGAATTCCAAAAGTACTTTTATTCATATAAGATAACTTCATTTTTACATTCATGCATCATAATGACTAAGCCAGTCCACAAAAGGAGGTACAAATTCTGGCACCAGGCAAATGTTGTTTGGGACCTAATAGAGCACCATCCTTCTTAGGTTGCCACAAACTTGGACATTGTCCATAACATTGCAAGGTCCAGTAGTACCACAACATCCTTGCTTAGTCTATACCTAAACTTAGTTAAACCATGTTCATTGTTTTTAGAAACCATAATTGACTGGCCAGTCAACAAAAAGAGTACATCATCCGGTACCAGGCAACGTGTTTCAGGATATTCGGACATTGTCCGTAACATTTGCCTGGTCCGGTAGTACTAAAACAATATGGCCAACCAACTTCTAAACAAAGTACTAAATGAAAGTTGCATAGTGTTTTTAAATTAAATAAAAAGACAAATCAGCATCGACTCGATCTTGCCTTCTTCAGTTCTTCCTTCTTTTCGTTAACTGCTTCATTGATGACCTTCTTCATTGTTTCTTCACCTGGAAATTGTGCAGCAAACTGGTATGCATATTCTGTCATCATCTTTTTTTATTGTCTTCATTTTCCTCATGAAGAATAATCTTTGCTGCATACTTTGACCTTAAGTTGTCAAGCTGCTCTCTATGTCCTTTGTGTTTTTCATCAAGCAGTCCTATTTTCCATTTTGTTACAGCTGTCTCCCCTTCATAGCTCTCCGTATGCGCCATCATGTATACTCCACAGTCTGTTTTCTCTTCTTTAGTTCTCCATCTCATTTTCAATATTTTTGGTTTGAAGTCTTTCATCATGAGCTGTTGCTTTGAATGTTGATAAGTCATTAGGTACATTAGGAAAACACCTTTCTAAAGAAAAAAAGATAACAGAAAAGCACAATTAGAGACCAATATACTTTTTTTTATCACTTGTGATATTACACATGTGTAATATCTGAAGAAAAAAATATAACAGAAAAGCACAATTATATATCAATATACTTTTTTTTATCACTTGTGATATAAGAATGTTCTTACCACTAACTCATAGATGTCTTTGTATTTGCCATCATACGTTGCATCTGATTCGCTGTTGTCAATGATAACATCGTTTCCCTTTTCAATGTTGAAAACAATGAGATAGTAATGGTCACTTGATATTATTGGGAAAAACACCTGACCAAAAGAAAAAAAAACATGTAAATATTCAAAATTTAATAGAATAGACAATTTGACAGATAATTAATCATATCACAAGTGATATACTAGATCAATGTCTTCCATTTGCATCCTTAGCAAATCTTCTTTCATTTGAAGCGTCACAAGATGTTGAAACATTTCATATTGTTTAATTACCATCTTGCCTTTTTCTTCTGGCTTTAACTTCTTGATTTCTAATAGTGTCGGCAACTGTTAATTTAAAAAAAAATAATGAAGTTAGACAGAAATATATCTTATTATATTATTATAATTGGGTATTAAAAGTTTCATACCATCATCCCTGTGTGAAAATAGTGACGTTTGAGAGTCTTTGTTGAGAAACGTTCCTCTTAGTTAAGGATCGAAGCAATTGTGTCGATCACCGGAGTTTCAACTTCTAAACCTGGTGCTAGCGACTGTATGCTCATTCTCATCAACATATTTCCATCTTTGTCACTGAAAACCGTTTCTCTGTATAAGAAACAACATTTGATATTAGAATTCGTAACCATAAGTATAAGAAACAACATATATTCAGATGTGCAATATCACTTGTTATATTTAAACAAAAAAATTCTATTAAACGTTAAACTTACGCTTCCTCTCCTTGCATTGAAAAGATGCTTCTTCCAAGCAGCTTTTCATCATCTGTCAGCTTATCTTCTACCTTCACCTTCTTTTTTATATATGGGGATTGTAGGTAGACAAATGGTTTTATTTTTCTTTTTTTCATCATTTTCTCTTCATCTTTTTTTCTTGTTTCCTCATCATCTGAATGTTGTTGCTGGAATGCTTTGGACTACACTTCTGGGCTACCAAAATCGAAACCAAGATCAAACGTTGGTTGAGAACCTGGTATGAAAGGAACGCTAGGGCTCTGTGTAGATGGCCCTATTTGCTCCATTTCTTTTTCTTCTTGTGCTTTTTCTTGTTTTTCTTTGTTTATTTGCTCCACCATTTGGTCACAATCTTCCAACATTTTTAAGTACATTTGCTCTTCTTTTTCTTTTTTCTCACTTTCCTCGACTGCCTTGAGCATTTGTGAGTAAATGAGGTCAGCTTCTCCTTTCTCATCTTTTTTCTCACTTTCCTCGACTGCCTTGATCATTTGTGAGTCAGTGAGGTCAGCTTCTCATTTCTCATCTTTTTTCTCACTTTCCTTGAGTGCCTTGAGGTTTTGTGAGTCAGTGAGGTCAGCTTCTTCTTTCTCATTTTTTTGGTTTGTTGCCTCTTTTGTTCCATCGCCTTCATTAGCATCTTTCTTTTCACTGTAATAAATTTAAAAACAAAACAATATTTTTCAATAATTCAATGCAATATCACTTGTCATAAGTAACTTTCCATAATTTTTAAAGTAATATCACTTGTGATAATAACTATCTACTGCATCAAGGCAATTTTTTAATTTTAAAACAAACAAATAATTTTCAATAATTCAATGCAATATCACTTGTGATAAGTTCAGTATAAATATTTTTTTTTACTTTTTAATGTAATATCACTTGTGATATTGCAGTATAAATAACTTTCTATAATTTAATAAACAGATCTTATTAACTTTACCTGTTGTTGCCGTCTTTGTTATCATTTCCAGCATCTTCATTTTTTCCACTCCCCTCTTGCTGACCACTTTCTCCAGCTCCTTGGTTTCCAGCATCATCTTCATCGTCTTTTCGCTCTTGCTGATCACTTTCTTCAGCTCCTTGGTTTCCAGCATCATCTTCATCGTTGTTTTTTTCTTCATTTTCATCATCACTTGCTTCCATTACATCTTTATTGCAGACAGAAGCTGATACATCATCATTGAGAACATTATTTTTTGTAGTTTCATCAACTATTGCAGATTCTGCGTTTTCATCTACTTGTTCTTCATTTTGATTGTGATGTTGAAACACAAAGTGGTATGAATCACTGTCGTCATCATTGTCATCTGTCTCAGGAGGGCTTATAATCGATGTTGATTGAGAGCTTGATTTCAAGTTTAGGCCTCGAAAATGATCGGCTGGTTATTTGAAGATATGCCACATTGTTTCTTTAAATCGCTTCAGTGTTTCATCATGTTTAAAGATTTTCAGATTTTCTTCGATTGTTTGTTCCGACATTTCTTTCTCACTCACAATGTTATCTATTCTCTCTTTTAACATCTGATATAGTTCTTTTTAATGTAATTTAGAAAATACTAACATTAGTAAAAAACTATCACAAGTGATTTTGCATTATAAATATACTAAGTTGCATTATCACTTGTGATTTTTATTTTGCATTATCATAAGTGATTTTGCATTATAAATATACTAAGTTGCATATCTTACCTCTTTTTGCATACTTTGTTCTTCTTCATTCATTTCTCTAATCACGTCCACCTATCCAAAGTTGTTTTGAAGCATTTCAAGTGTCTCACTTTTTTTCATGAGAGTTGAGTTCCAGCTTTTGAAGACTGGAACTTTACGCCTCACCTCCATAGCAGCAAACTTTGTGTAATACAGATACACCAGCTGTTTCATAAAATATGTAGGATTTAAATACATAAATTATTACTTGTGATATTAAACTGATGATATAAAAAATTTAGAAATTACCATTAAGAATGTTATGGGGCCATAATACACGACGTCGTTACTTTTGCAGACTTTAGTCCAATCAAGCTTTGAATATCTCGCGCATTCCCAGATGTAAGTGCACCAGTCAATTTCTTTGACATTATCATCTTCTAAAACATTATTTAAAACAGTGTACTTGATAAGAGCGTTTCTTAGCTAGTGAAACAGACCACGATATCGTTCCAACGACGTTGAATTGTTTCACTCAAAGTCGTGAGTTATGTGATATGATGGGTTGAAGGTTGATTTGTTTTAATTAATAAAACGAAGTGCATAAAAGTTTAAAGATAAAACTATAAGGAAATAAGTTAATATAAGAAAACATGAACTAAGGAAGCGCAAAAGAAGTAAAAGTTAAACTAAGAGAAATAAAGAAATTTGTTGTTTGGTATTTAATTAAGAAAAAATTAAAATTAAGTAAAGTTAAAAGAAACCACAGAAGTCGGAAACGAATGGATAAGCTAAACTCCACTCGTGACGATGGAGTCAAA
>LBNU01009433.1:427981-440207 GCA_014162995.1 Artemisia annua
AACAAGACACGACAATAAAAGACTAAGACTCGAAAACTTAAAATAAATAAAATTCTAAACTCGCTAAGAAAAACAAAATATGAAACTCGCTATGTATGGAAAATCAAACTCGCTAGACAAAAAATGGAACCAAACTCGCTAAGCTAAAATGAAAAATCAAACTCGCTAGACCCTATGTAATCACTAAACTCGCTAGACTCTTAAGGAAACTAAACTCGCTACTATGAAATGGAAACAAACTCGCTAGGCCCTATGTAACCCCAAACTCGCTACACACTAGAAAAGAAGGAAACTCGCTAAGGTTGAAAAGAAAAACAAACTCGCTATTCTAGCCAAGATGAAACTCGCTAGCACAAAATAAATAGCATACTCGCTATGTAAAAGGGAACCATACTCGCTACTAAACCCTAATAGACTCATACTCGCTATTAAACCCTATTAACGTACTGGACAAATTTTTTTTACGTGAACTTTTTATAAAAACTTAATGAAAACTTATTTAAACTCAATATTAAGCAAGACCAATACTCAAAATAAGCTATAGAAGACACAACTAATCAAAATAAGCAAAACATATTTCTAGGGCTTGTAAATGAAAAGCTAGTTTAGACTCAAAATAAAAATTAAAAAGCTAAAGATAACAACTTTAAAACTTGTAAATAAGCTAAAACAAATCGAAACAAAAGCTCTCACAAGCTAGCAAAACCCAAATAAGCTCAAGTCATAATCATAAGGCACGAAAATTTCTTCTCATGCAAAGGTGGTGCAAGACTTTTGTGAGCTTATATTGAATCAAGATAGAAGTAAGAAGCTTGAATAAGATGAAAAGGAGATGCAAATAAGCAAGTAAATAAGCAAAGTAAAAGACTTGGACATGAAAATAAAAAGCTTGTATTAAAACCTCACACTACAACATGAAAATAAACTAGGACTATGAAAAACTAAAAACTACACAAAACTAACTCAGACTAAATGAGGCCATGGGGTGGTATTTAAGGGAGTCTAGGTGACTAATCCCTTGTTTTACATATTGCACTTAGCCCCTTAGTCTTTATAATTTTGTTCATACAAAGCATAAACTAGAGATACGACACTATCTTAACTTTCTAAAACACGACTATAGTCCTTGTAACTTTGAGGTGATGTGTTGACGAGCTTTCCAAAGATCTTCAATAATGTAAAAGTGATCACTTGCTCGGATTTAGAAAGTTATAGCTTCATAATCATCAATGAGCTTTGATTAAGTGTCTCTTGTACTTTCTTGAGCCTTTGAGAAATAATTCATCTTCACGGGCTTTTCATGAGTAGATTTCTTCTTTTGCTTCTCTTTCAAACTCTTTTCCACATCTCGTGCTCTTTTTGGGCTTTTAGGTTGCTTTTTGTGATGTTTTAGCAATATCCATACCTGCACAGTCATAAACACAAAAACACGATATCTTTGGCTTTTAACGTTAGTTTTTGGTCTAAAATAGTCTAATAATGGTGAATAAAAGATATGTGAATAAGCACATATCAGTACTTCACGCCTGAACTATTATGACAGCATCCCATTGTGTTTGCAAACAACATCAAAAAGTTTATCTTGAACATGAAATCTGTGTTTGTTGTTGCAACGATCACTTCTGATACAGCTCTTATTGTGATCCTTTTTGCATCTGAGGGGAACTGTGATCTCCATTCTGCTAAGAATTGGTCATCATACCCTCTTTCTCCTTGTTGCCTTTCAAGTGGTCTTTCCCCCATTGGTATTCAAAAAACTGTCTGCACGGTTTCAGGTAAAATTGTGATGTCTCCATTTGGAAGTTTTAAACTCATAGTTTTCGTTTCAAGGGAGTTGATCACAAAGAATGTTAATTTTGTAGGTATTTCCCAAATCGGAAAATCTATCAGTTCCCTAAACCCCATCTGTCTTATCATTGTTTTCCTTTCTGGAGTCAAAATTCTTATTGCATCAAACAGTGGTAGCGAAGTTGCCCTTCCCCTCAATGTTTTGTACGATTTTGCCATTTTCTTTAGCTTTTTGTCTAGTATGATAACTTCGATTGGCTCTTCATCAATTGGCTCTTCTCTTTTCCTGTTTTTCTCTTCCTCCTCTGAAACCTGTATATTCTCATTATCAGCTGCCATACCCTCATTAACTTTCCTTTTTCCAGCCGCCTTCTTCTTTTTATAAGCTTTTTTCTCTTCGTCCTCAGAAACCTCTATAAATTCCTTATCAGCTGTCATACCTTCATTAACTTTCCTTTTTCCAGCTGCCTTCATCTTTTCATAAGCTGCCTCCAACTTTCTTTGACTTGCACCCCTAGTCCTTGTTGATGGCGAGTCACTTTCATCAAATTTTCTTTTATTTTTCTTTGTAACAGGTGTTTCATCTGGTTTATCTTCTTGAACTTTTCTTTTTTTGTTGTACCCTTCATCTTTTGTGTTTCTGTTTGTAACTTTGCAGCTTGTGCTTCTTCTAATCTTTTTTTTACTCTCATTTCTTCTTCTCTTTTCTTCCTCATTATTTTTTTGCTTGTTGACTTAGGCACTTGATTTTTTCTCCCCGACTTTCTTATAATTTCTGGTTGTTCGATGTTTTCATCTGCATCACCTGAGATATTATATATAAGTTAAGATTGGTATGCAAGCCTGTTAACTTTTTTTGTGAATATCACATGTGATAATATTTTGAAACAGCTAGTGTTAGGAATACGATTTTTGGATAAGAAAGATTCGGTCACCCATAAGAAAGATTCGGTCACCCCAGATATGATTAAGCATTGTTTAGCTCGTAGTAGTTACATTAGTTAGTTATACGTAGTTTAGAATTAGATTAGTTCGCGGAAGAAGGACGGGTCTTTACCCACTGTATACCTGATCCGCAGCCAAGTGGCACGCCCTAGTGGCAAAACCCATGTATATAAACCCCTCTCCATCCTTGGAGAGGGTAAGCCTTCTCATAATCTCATTTATTTTTTTTTTGGTTTTCTCTCTAAGGCTTCACTTCTTTCTCTCTTTACTTTCTCTCTCTAGAATTTCTTTCTTTCTCTCTTGCTTGGAACGAACCAAAACCACAAGATTATTCGTGTTTGTGATGTTATCTAGTATTCTACAATTGGTATCAAGAGCCATGGTTACATCCTAGGGATCTTAGAACTTGTGGTTTATGGTTTGTTTTGGTTTCTACTAGTTTAGGGTGGTTTTCAATCATTTTGGTGCTTGTACGTGGTGTTTCTTGTGATCTTTCTTGTACTTCTTGGATTAGAAAGGTTAGATTCATCTAGTTTATCAGTTGGTTGGACTTAATCTATCGTTTGAGTAGTGTACGAGTTGGTTTAGAACTTGTTTCTTGGCAGCGGTTTGCTCCTCGTTAAAAGCTTCTTAGCAGCGGTTAACTTGGGGTTTCAGCGGTTAGTGATAGCGGTTAGTACAAGTAGTGGAGCGAACATTACGCTGTACTTTGTACTATTTCACCGGTTAGTTTCTCCAGCGGTTAGTTACTACCAGCGGTTATCTTGGACTTAGAGGTTAACAGTTAGCGGTTAACATTTCAGCGGTTAACTTTTCAGCGGTTAACTTCTCAGCGGTTACTCTGTCAGCGGTTATCTTAGCCAGCGGTTTAATTCACAGCGGTTAACTATTCAGCGGTTAGTAAGATCAGCGGTTAGTATTGTTTGTGGTTAGTATTGTTAGATCAGCGGTTAGTATTGTTTGTGGTTAGTTCGATCCGCGGAACAGGGGGTATATAAAGGAATTAGGGTATATAACAAGCAATCACCACCACGATACTTGTAGCTGAGCTTGGGAGGATAAAATCAGAGCTTTGTAAAATCCCGTGCACTTTCACAATCATGTCGACTAAGTCAGATTCAGTCATCTCTAATATACTCAAATTGTACGACATGATGAATGACCATAAGATTTCCAACGAAGTACAACAGACTACCGGTTTTGAATCTGGGTCAACTACAATGGAATCCTCATGCTCGAGTTCTCAAGAGAAAGAGTTTCTTCAGCCACATAAATTTTTCAATAACGCAGAGAAAAGCTCCATAGAATGCTTCCGACAACTTCATTCACACCTCTCGGTACTCTTAAAGGGAAATGGTTTCAAAAGGGGATTCGAACGAGCATTTGATACACTCTTTGGTCAAGATGTTCAGACTTTCACAGACACAATGATTCTTTACTTAGATCAATTACAACAACAACTTGACCAAGAAGAATCTTCAAAAATTGGATCCATGGCTGCTCTTTGTGTGATTAACAAACAACTCCAAGTATTCTTTGATTCAAAATTCACTCTGAAGTATGACCATTACAGTGAGATGACTAAAAGGTGCTTTGCTGATCACACGGGAATTGAGGTTGACACGTTCAGAAATACACTCACCCAACTCATGGGTGGTGTTAAGGCGTTCATTGAGGAAAGAGCACAACACAGACGTTTGGATGACGACAAAGTGAAGGGATCTCTGGTACAATCATGTGATGGTATTGACGATTCGGATAAAGCTTTGGATGTTGGGTTAGGTGTCACGATGCGTAAAGGATCAGAGACTGATAAGCTTGACACTACCAGCAGTTCAGTGACTCTAGTCACCCATGGCATGGATGCTGATTTTAGACCGGTTAATGAACAAATGTCATGTGCTGAGGTACCCTTATATGTTCAACAAAATGTGCTCTCTAATGAACGTCAGCATACTGATCAAATCAAACTCAATTATGACACAAATTTGTTGGAAAAGACTGATAGCAATACCATGTCTAATTCAACAAATATGAGTCATAAAGGGGGAAAAAGTGATCAGGATGCTGAACGTGATGGTTTGTTAAGTTCTGTGTTTACAGCTGATGTTGTTAAATCAAAAGATATGGTTGATAAAGAAACTTTTAACGAACTCTCAAAAAGGTTTTCACAACTTGAAAAACACTGCATTTCTCTTGAAATCGCAATGCAACAAAAGGAAGAAAGTTTTCAGAATAATCAACCATGCAAAAATCCGGATCTTCCTGATGTCCGTGAATATTTTATGATTAATGATTTGAAAACTCAGCTAGAAACCAAGAATTTGATAATCAAAAATCTGAAAAACCGTATTACTGATTTAAGTGATATGTGTAATGATTTTAAAGCAAAACCTGTCAGCAGTGAGATTGCTACTAGAAATTTTGAGTCTAAAATGGCTAAATCATTGTTGGACAATGAGTCTTTGAATATTAAATGTAATAACCTGAATGATTCTCTCAAAGAAAAGAGTACTAAGGCTGCTTTACTGACAAACTCTTGGACTAACAAATATGATAAGTTCAAAGCACAACTTCAAGAAGTAGGATTCACTGTCACATCTATTAATCATGAGCCTGGACTATCAACAGTGTATAGTGGAAACACTAAGTTTACTAAACCATCAATCTTGGGGAAACCAGTTTTTCAAAGTAAGAGAATTCATTCTGTCACTAGACAACCTAGTGCATTTAGGTCTGAAAGGGCAAAATTTTCAAAAACCCGGTTTGCCTCCCAAGTTGATGTGGAACATGTGCTATCTAAATCAGTCTATAAGCTAAATCTGCCCAATAATCCTGCACCCAACTCCCCTAAGATCAGTTCTAAATCAGTGGTGAAACCAATGATTAAAATTGTAGACTCTTATGACCTATATAAGTACAGAGATCTAGAAAGGGCTAGAAAAAGAGCACAACTTCATAAGGATGGTATCTTAGGTTCACAACCGTGTATGATGCCTCCTAAGTTATTGAGGAACATTGCAAAGGTTCAACCTGCGAAATCTAGGATTTGTAGTAAGTCATCTACCATGCATAAGAAGCAAAACGATCCTAAAACTCCTCCTAGGTGGTTACAAACTGCTAAATCAGTAGAGACTAGGTATATCGTTAAGTCTTCCACTATGCATAAAACACTTAGCAATCCTAGATCTTGCCAAAAGTGGATGCCAACTGGTAGAATTTTTAAGAACGTCGGATTTAAGTGGTTACCTACTGGAAAGGTGTTCTCTGATGGCAAAACCATGGTTGACCATGAAACCCCCAAGGGTTTGGATTCTGTTGTCACTAACCCATATATATGCAATCAAGTTTGTGAGGTTAGTGCAGGTAGTCCTTACCCAGTTGCAGGTACATCAATCATTCACTACATGAGAAGATTCAAAGTCGGGAGGCCTAAAGCAATCATATCTTCGGCTTTAGGAGTTCTGGAATGTCAATGTTGATGTATGTGTACAATGAGTCTGAATACATCAGTTCAGGCCTCGTTCTTCAATGACTATGACGTTTGAACACATCAGTTCAAGCCTCGGTTCTCAATTTCATCATTACGGTGTCTACTGACAACTCTTCAGGCCCCATTCATCAATGAAAAGAAAGGTGTACGATTCAATGCGCCTTATCTTTGGAAGAAGAGAAATCTTCTTGGTTTTGATCATCTTCAACAACATGCTTCATACTTTCTCCATGTTCGTTCATTCATCAAGTGGATCTACCTATCTCTGATCGAATTCTTATACACTTGGTCAATCAAAAATTACAACCTCGTATGCAATTTTTGAGGGGGAGAAGGGTGAATGAAATACATGATTGATAGTATTTTTCATTCACTTGTTACTCAAGTAAATGAAATACTTGATTGATAGTATTTTTTCATTCACTTGCTACTCAATCAAAAATGGCAAACTTCGTATGAAATTTTTGAGTGTATGCTTATTCACTTACTTTGTATGCAATTTTTGGTTTTTGTGNTATGCAATTTTTGAGGGGGAGAAGGGTGAATGAAATACATGATTGATAGTATTTTTCATTCACTTGTTACTCAAGTAAATGAAATACTTGATTGATAGTATTTTTTCATTCACTTGCTACTCAATCAAAAATGGCAAACTTCGTATGAAATTTTTGAGTGTATGCTTATTCACTTACTTTGTATGCAATTTTTGGTTTTTGTGCGGACTCAATCAAAAATGGCAAACTTACTTTGTATGCAATTTTTGGTTTTTGTGCGGACTCAATCAAAAATGGCAAACTTAGAGTGAATAAACTACATGATTGAGTGTATTTTTATTCACTTGCAACATGATGATTGATGCTTGAAGAATGGTCATTCGACTCTCCTTGGACACCTAATGCTCCATTTACTAAGAACAACTGGGATTTATGTTTGATGAATACTTCCAAGCTTCAAAATGTTGAACATCTAGCTTCTGAAGCTCCTTCTTCGGTTTCTGTTGGCTCCTGGCTCATTTTCTTCCATCTCCATTGAGCAAGATGCACTAGTTTGAAGTATTTCTCAGACTACTCATGAAACTTAATCTCCAGTTATTCTTCAAGGTGTTGATGATGACTATCATGATATTGAAGCTGCACATGAATAATAATCCGTCTTCTGGTATTCCTTTCCCAAAACCGGACTCTAAGAATCCCCTTCTTCACGGATTGTTGTTCCTTCTAATGTGCACTCGGTAACTCAACCACAAGAATATAAAGTAATATGTCGGCTAAGAATTTGGAAATGGAATGTATAGTGATCACAATGCTCACTTGGTATTGTTTATTTGAGATTGAGGTGAAATTTTATGGGTATGTGTACTTAGTATCTTCGGGATCCTTGTTCGAGCCTTTAATCTCTTCTTTGACGATGACTTGGGTATCTAGTTATTTTGGTAAATCCTCTCTTCTATTGCCACAAAATAACTATCACATTCAGTGTCACAACTCACACGAAGTTGTAGATATTCAAGAGGTGATGTACGTCTAATACTCGATGGTTGGTTGGTTGAAGAGTATAGAGTACTTAGGGATTCGATGCATAAAGTCTCTACACCGCTCTTTGTCATACAATGGTGCAAGTTTAAGTCACAAAAACGGGGAATTTTACTTCATTTTCAAGTTGGGAATATAGGGTGTACTTCACAATGTGGTCATAGCAATAGCCGACTGAATATAAGGGTTGATAATGATAGTCAGAGAGTTTTTCTGCAGCAGTTGATTCTCACAGGATACATCTAAGCATATGTTGCTCTTCTCACAAAATTTCAAGATGTATGTGCATATAATGTGTGGCTAATTCTGATGTATCAAAAATAGCAAAGGGGAAGGAGACATACGTCGGAACGCACAACGAGTACACGTGATGAGCTTTATATTTCTTCCAAACTGAAGTATTCCCGGGAAGCTAAATGTCATAACCGCAGAGAAGATCAGTGTTCTAACTCGTTCTTTTGGTGTATTATTCCATCTACATGGGGGAAGTGATGTAAGAAACAGTTTCTGATGATAAAAGAGGTACAAGTGTGTTTCAGGGTTTTGAGCTTCATAGAAAGAGACTGATTGCATCATTTCAACTACTCGGGGGAAGTGGTCTCTGGATACTTTTGGTACGCATTACTTCAGCCTTTCAGCTGGAAGAAAGTTGAGAAGAACTATTCAAGCGTGAGATGATACTTTGCTAAGCTACCAAAGCTTTATAATGAGGAGGCTAAAATTCGACGATTTGGTGGTGCCTAGTGATTAACTCAGCTGTGAGATTCTAGTGATTTGTTAACTACTTGCGCTTGGTGAATTGTTGTAACTTAAGTCGTTTCAATTAGTCTGATTGTAATTTGACGTTGTAGGTTAATCCTTACGACTTGACTCATTACGATCGGATCTATTGTAACTTGACTTTTCGCAACTTGACACTTAGTGCAGATTGTGACTTATCCAAGATCTCACTCTAAGTCATAATCGCAAATCACATCTTTCGGTTTCTTTTGTTGACTTTAGTAAAATCCCGGGAGAGAATCGATCGCTCGGTTTAAGTCATAAGAGTTGTAAAACTCCGCTTAAGATTATTTCACGGCATCTACAGCTTCAGGAACCTCAAAAGCTTTGGTGGTGAAAGTTTAAGAAGTGTTGATTACTGTCCTCTTCAACGTACCGACTAATTCTCTCTGTTTGGTACTCATGTCAACATCTTCTTAAACCAATCAGTAATTGCTCAGGGCTCAAGAATTTCATGAATGAGTTTATCGGGATAGTTAGATTCGGGAACTACCAGGTTGACACAATTATGGGTTATGGAGATTGTGTCATCGGTGACTGTGTAATTTCTAAGAGAATTGGATGGTGTTGATCTTCTTCAAGGCAAACGTGTCACTACCGTGTACACCATCTTTATTTGTTCGGCTAGTCAACTGCGTTAAAGAAAGAAGCATGCCCACAAACCCAATACTGTCAACATCTTCATGGGAGTTCTTCATACCCTACAATATGACTACCAAGATCTGGAAAGGTTAAAAGCTAAAGCGATTGATTGAAATATTTGGTAGTTATGCTTCAAATCATAAGGGATGCCGAAACTACAACATACGAAACTGACAAATCTTGGAAACCATTCGCTTCACATTCTAAGAGCTGTCTGAGCAAATGGCTTCTGCACACATCAGTGTAGGACCCGCGTCTAAACTTTTGTCTTCTGAACCAACCAGTTCAGTTATTGTATCCCACTCCTGCACTTACCTTATGTACCATCTACCGATAAGGTTTTGGAGATCTTGGCTAAACAAGTGGTTGATGAATACTTTGAGCCGCTATTCATCAACTTCATCATACATACAATCTCCTTCTGTACATCAAGGTACTGCAGTCAACGAATCGTTTGAAGTAAATCCATCTGCTCCACATGATGTTGCTTCGTTCAAAGACACATTTGCTTCTGAATCTTCTTCTAAAACTTCTTCTTCAGGAGATCTTAACACAAGCACATCAGTGTCCAAACCACAACCACATGATCTTCACTATAATGGGAATTCTACTCAACCGGTGTCCATTCGAAGGCATCTGGACACACTTGCCTTATGGTGCTTGTATAATTCCATACAATTCTATCGTCTCTAATTATGGGAATTGGCACCATCTCCAGACTGTACAATGAATATAGCTCTTAGATGGATCCTTAAAGTGAAATCTGATGAGCATGATAACGTTCTAAATACAAGGGAAAGGTTGCTGCTAAGGGTTACCAGTGGTGTGGTGGAACTTCACTTCGCAAGGACAGAATTCAGCTGGCAGATTTCTTCACTAAGGCACTTCCTGTAGAACGGTTTCGATTTATTCTCCAGTAACTTGGTTTGGAGAGTCTCATGCCAGTATCACTCAAAAGTCTTTAGGAAAGGAATGAGGAGTAATGGATTCGCTTCAAATATCCTTTTATATAATATAAAACCCAGAAAAGAAAAATACAAAAATATAAAACCTATAAAAACCATAAAAATCAGAAAAACCAGAAAATACCAAAAATATAGTTTTTTTTAAGGCATGTCTTCTGGCATCGATAACATTTACGGTCCTAGAAAATGACACGGGTCTTTAGATGAAGTTCGAACAGAAGTTCAAAATGTTTTCAAAACATGCCTTATATGGCTTGCTATTACTTCAGATAGCAACCCGGTCTTCAAAATCCGTGTAAAAACACGTGTTTCATGTTTTCACTGTGTGTGGATTATCCGAAATTTTGTACGCTTCAGTGCAGCCTTTCTAGTAAAAGAAGAGAAGTCTTCTTTTCCTAAAATCTCTTTCTTCTAAAATTCTTCAAAAGAGATTTTGTGGTGTACAAGGTGGCCATTGGTCTTAAATTTTCTCGTATACGTTACCACTCACATTAATGGCTACTAAACGTTAAAATGGAAAAACGGGTCATTAATTGAGGGGGAGCATATGTGCTCAAAATTTCTGCACCTTTAAAAACTTTGTGCACCAGCCACAGTGAAAACTCAAAAAGTGTCTCATAATTAGTAAACATTTAAAATTTTGCCACATGTCTCTCCAAAGCTTTTTCGAAAATCATTTAAATCAATTGGGATCACAAAATCTCAAAAGATTTGAAATTTTATGATCGGGGGAGAGAATGTGATTTAAATATAAAAACTGATTTAAAAGTGATGTTTTTGGACTCATAAAGAATGTTTGTGGACTTTCGAGAACGCTCCCTTATGTGCTAAAATGTTAAAGATTTTGGATTTTAATCAAAGCACATATTAAGGGGGAGCAAGTGATTAAATGTGATGTTTTTGGACTTATAAAGATGTTTTGGACTCAAAAGATCGCTCCCTTATGTGCTAAAATTTTAAAAGATTTTGGAGTATGAACAAAGCACATATTGAGGGGGAGCAAGTGATTTAAAATGATGAATAAATGATCTCTTTTGCAAGCTCACCCGTATGTGCCAAAGTTTTTCAAAATTGATTCAATCAATGTGCACATATTGAGGGGGAGCAAGTGGCTAAGAGTCTTTCGCGGGTTTTTACAAAATCAAGTAGAAACCGTGAATTGCTTATGACTCAGAATTTGACTCATGAATTGACGAAACATGAAAAGTCGTGAATCGAAAAGACTAGTCCTGGCCGGGTAATAATTTCAAGCTGGTCTAACCAGTGATGTAAACGTGTCTCGAAGAGGACTGGTCAAAGTAGATAGTACCGTTTCGAGAAACTCTTCTTAGATATATACTTTGACGGGTCTAACTTCCTTTTTAAGGAATGTTAACAACTTCAAGTTAGTTATTAGGGCTAGTTATCACCTAAAAGCTGATAATGGATCCCTTTAGCTAAGCAACGTAAACGTGTCCCTCGGGTATATGTCTATTAAGAGCCGATCAATTCAAATAAGTGCAACTCACTCCGAAATGTGCAAATTTCTTTCTTCCTATAAGCACATGTTAAGGGGGAGCATCTGAAAAATGATAAAACTCTCAAGGTGTTAACAAAAATGTGTTTCTTTATCATAAACACCTTGAGAGAATTTTCAATGATTTTGGTTATATGGCGAATGTGGAAAAATACCAAAAGACCGACCACTTTAATTTTATGCATGGAGTTATAAGGATGGTTAGGTTAGGTATATGTTCCCATGATCCACCAGAACCGGAGGGATCTTCTCAGGGACAATCCAATAGATAGATTAGAAGTCCTTAGGAATGATTGAAAAAAGGAGAAAAGTGAGAAAGGGAAAAGTGCCGACTGAGACTGAGCTAGGACTGGAACAAACCCAACAAGGTTCTAGTAAATGAAGTCTCAGTAAGCACTGAAGGGGTTGAAGAATTAAAAAGAAATGATTTGATAAAGGGTGAAAAGAAATAGCCCTCCAATTATTCAACCTTAGGGCAGACACCGGGTTCAACTCATATGCTACTGATTGTTGCTAAGGTAACATCGGTATTGAAGATTAAGACGTCATGGACCCAGTGACGCAC
>LBNU01009433.1:442848-452986 GCA_014162995.1 Artemisia annua
ACAATATCACTTGTGTTTACTTAAACCTATCATCTAATCTCTCGTATTTTCACAAAAAACTTCACGGCATCACAAAGTATAAGAATCAAGTCATTTCTCATCATAAAATCTACCATAAACCTAGCAGAAACATCTTATATGCACAATATCACTTGTGTTTACTTAAACCTGTCATCTAATCTCTCGTATTTTCACAAAAAACTTCACGGCATCACAAGCAGAAACATCTTATATGCACAATATCACTTGTGTTTACCTAAACCTATCATCTAATCTCTCGTATTTTCACAAAAATCTTCACGGCATCACAAAGTGTAAGAATCAAGTCATTTCTCATCACAAAATCTACCATAAACCTAGCAGAAACATCATATATGCACAATATCACTTGTGTTTACTTAAACCTATCATCTAATCTCTCGTATTTTCACAAAAAACTTCACGGCATCACAAAGTATCAGAAAATCAACCATAAATCTATCAGAAACATTTTATATGTACATTATCACTTGTGTTTACTTAAAGTCATTTGTCATCACAAAAACTACCAAAAACTTATCAGAATCAAAAACTATCATAAAAACTATCACAAAAAAGTCATTTATCATCACAAAATCTACCATAAACTTATCAGAAACATCTTATATGCACATTATCACTTGTGTTCACAAAAATCATCACAACGTCACAATGTATGAAAAATAATACTTGAAAAGCATAAAAATAAGAGCAGAATCTCAAATAATATCTTAAATAACATCGAGATAAGTCTGGTACCATTAATTGGATTTTGATTCGGTTCATTTTCCGCCATTTTTTTTGCCGGATCGGTTTCTTCAGACTTCGATGAATCAATTTTTATGATTTTTACTTGATTTTGATGGTTAAATCACTATTGATTTTGATTTTTAACTGTTTTTTAGGGTTTGATGTTGATAGGAGAGAGAGAAACGGTTTTGAAATGTGTGTGTATTTTGTGGTTGGTGGGAGACGAACGTGTGGATAAGGACGTTTGATCATGTGGGGTAAGTTTGGCAAAGTTACACTTTTAGTCCCTCCGTGTTTTTTTTATCATTTGATCTTGTCTTTTAAATTCAATGAATTGGACGGTTGAGATCAGTCTCTCAGTTTTTATGTTTTTTAGTGTTTGCAAAATAACTCGCCTCAACGTTGTCATTGTCCATGTTATTAGTCGACAATATTTAGATTATAGGATATACCAATATACCTTATAAGTAGGGGTGGAAACGAGCCGAGCCGCTCGTGAAAAGCTCGGGATCGGATCGGTAAAATGCTCGAACGAGCCGAGCCTAAACGAGCTCGAGCCCGAGCTCGAGCCTAAGTTTGGGCTCATTTAATAATCGAGCTCGAGCCCGAGCTCTATACAAAAAGCTCGAGTAGGCTCGCGAGCCTAAACGAGCCTTTGAAATATATACGTATATATATTGTCTATACGTATAAACGAGCTTAAAAGTAGTAAACGAGCTCGAGCCTTATGTAATTAACGAGCCGAGCTCTATTTGAACTTTGTTTTCTTTAACACATTATATAAATTAGTCGAGCTCGAGCTTGAGCTTGAGCTTTTGAAAATTTTCACGAGCCGAGCTCGAGCTCAAAATATAAAGCTCGAAACGAGCTCGAGCCCGAGCTCGAGCTTTATATATATAAACGAGCCGAGCTCGAGCTCTGGCGAGCTCGGGCTCGGCTCGGCTCGTTTCCACCCCTACTTATAAGATTTAGGTAACGATTCAACAATGTGACAAAATACCGCGAAATGCGCTTGTTTCTCATGTAACATTAACTTTTACATTTGATCGACATGCCTTGTACGATTGTTGACATTAAATACAAGTATCAAGATGAGTAGATAGTGAGTAGGTAGTGAACCGCAACTGAGTCACAGCAACAAACGAAAATGTCAATTATGTAGTTGTTTTAAACGTTTCCTGAAAGCGCATAAAAGAAATATCATTTTTCTAAGACTTATAAAATATAATGTTTCACTGTTTCACAGATACAGTTGTATAAATATCTATTGGCACTTACTAGTGTACCTATATAATTATTATCTTTTTGCACCAAAAGTGTAGTGATTAATCAGCATATCAATTTTTCCTACAAAGATGAATTGAAGCGTGATGAAATTTGGATTTCCATATTAAGATCTATGCTTATAAACGTAATTAGCGTTTGAACTTTCTCACATGTAAAAGTGTAAGTCCATATTATGATATTAAGATCTATGCTTATAAATGTAATTAGCGTTTGAACTTTCTCACATGTAAAAGTGTAAGACTCCGTAATTGTTTATGTATGTATCTTTGCACTTCTTAACGTATTGTATGTGTTTATGAAAATAATCAATTATTCCATCTTGCACAATAGTCTAGGGTGTCTTATAAGAGCACCATATCGCCGAGGGTGCCAATAGCATATCCTTATATGATATCATGGCTCAAGCCAAAGAGAAAAATGTGCGTCACAACATGTCACCTCAATTTATATTTCTTTTTCACTTTTTTACTACTCACACACCGAAAGCCATTTCACTAATCACTCGAACTAAAACCCTACTCTTCAGATCCACTATATTTTTTTTTCTTCATTTTCTTCAAACCAACTAACTTTTCATTCATTAAAAGTACAAATTACGATACGAAAATAAATTAAAAAAAAAATTATGAGAGTTAAAATTTTAAAAAAAAATACATAATAAAAAAAGCGCATAAAATTATCAATAAACTAATGTTGTAGTTGTTGCCAACGGTGCTTCATAATATTTCTTTAGAAGGTTTCATGTGATTGTTTATCACATAATTTTTTACGTTCCTTCGTTTTATATTATTTTTCTTGATTCAGGTATATTGCATATTTGTTGCGGACTAATATATAATTTGTTGAATCCACTTATCTCAAACTTTATATCTTTCAAAATCATGTTATGCAATATGCTGCAAGTGTACACTTCGTAGTTTATTGATAGTGTAAGCACTCACCGGTTGTTGAATAATTCCCAACACTCTAGTACCAAAAGCTCCCTTTCTTGCACTTTCTTGTCCCCGTTTAAAAAATTCATGTTTCTCGTCTCGTGCCACCGTAAATGATTTGACAAAATTTGCTCACTGTGGGTAAATTCCATCGGATAGGTAATACCATATTACATATGTAACTCCATTTACTTTCAACGGAGCCACATGGGCGAAGTCATCAATAAGGTCGTTAAATAACAGAGAATAACTTAAAACATTAAGATGGTTATTCGAAGTTACACCAAAAATGGCATGTAAAATCCACATATCGTATTACGCAACAATTTCAAGCATTATAGTTAGATATTTTTACAAAGCCCGAAAATTGCCCGTGTCATGCTTTCGGACAGTTTGTCCATTCTCAGTAGATACAATCAACGCTTCTAAGCATTCTCGAAAACCTATTAACTCTCTTATGTGTAGCTTATAAATTTTAAATATCATTAAAATCTGGTTTTCATAAAAGTCAGACATGTACAAATCAATAATGCACATAGTCAAATAATTCAAGCGCGTGCACAATGTTCATCAAATTGAAATATTCATCAAATGCGTCAGGGATGTGCAGTTTACCGATTGGCGTATGATGGAACTGCATTACATAATAACACTAAAACCCATTTGACCCATACTATCGAGTCAGACTTTAAAGAAATTAAAATGCTTGTGAAAAGGATCGGAAGTATAAGTAAATATACCTTCGACTATCTCTAATAGTTTCCTGCTCATACGATATTAATGTGTACACTCCAGATATATTTGATTATCACTAAAATGGTCAGCCAACAAACGTTCTTTTACAAAATCGTTCACGGTATATCAAATTACGTGTTCGTGAACTTTGAGTTTCTTGTGTTGCAACGATTGATGATACTGATAAGCTTTCATCAAAAGCAAATACTCATCTTCATCCAGATTCATAGCTTTTTGAAGTTTTTTTTAAAGTATATTATAGTAGAGAGGATAAAAAAAGTTGTATATGTCTTTGCACTTGCTAACCTATTGTATGCGTTTATGAGCTAATCAATTAGTAAAATTTTGCACATTTTTCTAGAGTGTTATAAATAAATATGGACAAATGAGACATTCATGATAGTGTGCTACTCTAGTACTTTCTTGGATGAAGAAGCGAGCCTAGAGTAGCAGCGCAGCCTATTACGTTTTTCAGGCCCGCAGGAATGGAATTCTGAAAAGAAGGAATGTCTGGCTTTTCCTATTCTAGTGCAGGTTTGACATGTTTTTAGGCGAGATGCAACTATGCAAGGCGTGAGGTCCCAATGGGTGTGGATTTACCACTACCACTTCGAAGAGGTAATTGTCTAATTGATCGGCAAAAGTCCATATTTTGTGCCTAAGCTACGATTTAGCAGGTTGATCTTTAAAGATGTGCGTCATTTCCTTAATTATCTCTGAAATGTCGCCACCTTCCATTTTTAGTCCGATATTAGGTTGTCTAATCACCTTTCACATTTTGCCTTTTACACTTCTCTTCTATGATGTGTAACAAATCTCGAAAACGAAAGGCTTCTGTGTAATTTTTAATTGATGTTATTGTTACGTGGTTTGGTTTGGAAGGAAACCTACTAATCATGATTTTGAAGGCTTCTGTACGTGTAATTTTTAATTTTTAGTTGATGTTATAACATTCATTGTACAATGGCACAACTTTTAGACAAACATGAATATAGAAATATAGAATTGTAGAACTACGTTGTGATTGTTATAATTTGTTATATCCCGAAAGAATAAACCATATGTGAAAAAAAGGATCTCACTGTTTAAACAATAAAATATATTATAATCTTTGAATCGTACGTCTTTATTTAAAAGATGATTATTACAAAAAGATAAAGGTGATGTGGAGAATCGAAAGAGAAACAGATGTCGTGAATACGACTATACGAGGAACCTGTGGGGGCCACATAGCTGACCACGTGTGTGTGAGATAATATGGTGAGTCGTGGCTTTTGGGTTCACCAAAGGTGCTGGTTTATTTTGGAAACTTGGGTTCCAAGAAATTAAGGGGTCATCTAGTACACTCTTTGGCCTTCTAGTTTTAGAGACTCTTTCCATGCCCTATAGTTAGGACTTTAAAAAGTAAGACTAGTTTAGATAAGCTGTTTTACTTGTACAAAGTGACTTTCGACTTAATTTGCACATAAATAATTGGAATTTTAATCAATATTCGTTAATCCGTAACATTTGCCAGTTTACAAGTCCCTATACAGGATAACGTACCGTAAAAGATTATAGTCACATCGACGCAATGGACCGTTTAGGGAATTTTCCTACGTTTTAATGCACGTGATTATTTTTTCGGTACCTTTATCCAAAACAAGGATAGTGTCAGTTGCATGCTTGTGGAGTTGTGGGGTTAAACTTTAGTCTCCACTAAAAAAGTGACTGTCTGCTTTCATCTCCTAGAAACCACATCGAGAAACATAAGGCTGGATGTATCGGATGTAAAGGTGATTGAAAATGATCGCGGTCATCAGTGTCATCTCAGTGCAACTCAGCTTTTCTCTTTAAGATCTTCTACATGACTAAGTTAGTGTAATAAGACGACGGCGGTCACTAAAAAATACATACCCCACAAAAAAAATTTAATGAATAAACTCGTACATAAAACACTCACAAACAACTCGATCGAGCAAACGACCAAGTTAGGCGTTTTTTTCCATGAGAGACGTGTTCAAAGGGGTTCCGTAAGGTGGGACGCGTCTGGGATGGCGCCGACCAAGAGTTCAACCCATCCACGGATAGTCGAAAGGAAATTAT
The DNA here is from genome assembly GCA_014162995.1 of Artemisia annua. NCBI lineage: Eukaryota > Viridiplantae > Streptophyta > Magnoliopsida > Asterales > Asteraceae > Artemisia > Artemisia annua. The sequence goes on from LBNU01009433.1 coordinate 448,656, forward strand.
ATAATCACTTTACAAACTTAAGATAAGTTCCACGAGGAAAGATTGAGATTGCATTTCTATAAGCTGAGTTGTAAAACAATACTATCATAGAAAACCAACCTTTTTCATTATTGTACATCAAATACATTATGGCATATCAAACCATTCTTGTTCTAAACAGTGTTGTGTCTATTCAATCATAGTAATCGAAAGTTACTGAGTTTTTTTTTTTTTTTTTTTTCTATCTATCTTTGTAGATTGTTTGCAAGAATACTGATCAGATCAAATCAAGTCTAGATAATATAAATATGTTGATTATGTATCAGCCAAAGATATTATTGCATTAGGAAAGATAATTTATTTTATTGCAATTTGGCTTATATATTGCATTATCATCTAATTCGAAACAGTTTGGAGATAAACCAATCTAATCCATAATGTCCTCATCTTGCCAACACATCTTCATCCTCTATCGCACAATTATACTTGATAGTTTTAATAAGTGTTTCATGATAGATTATATCTGATTTTTGTTCTAGAAGAAATGCAACAGTCATAATCAATATATGATACTTTTTGTTGAGATAAATGTCACATAAAAACGTTGAGAATAGCTACTTGTAAATTTTAACAAGACGTGGGGCCTGTTTGGTAAAGATAAAGCTTAAAAAAATCTCTTTACCAAAAAGATACCTGTGCTCAAGTAATTTTTGAACCAAACACCAAATTTTATTCCATTTTTTAGGAATTTTGGGCCCAGTTTATACATTTATTTAAACCGAACATACTAATAATTCGGCCCACCAGTTTTAGTGTCCAAGTCCAAATACTTTGAAGAAGTTCAAGGATCAGAAATCCAGCAAATATGTCTTTTAAGAGTTTAAGCTGCAAACAGAAAAAAATAGAACTTAAATGATATAATGCAAGATCAAGCTAGAAAAATGTATTTCCGGTAATCGACATTCAGGGGACACGATAAGTTGATAGGTACAGAGATATCGCCATGATTATGTTACAAGTGCGCTGTGCCGCTGTGCCCGTATTAATATTGACAGCTAAATTTAGTCTTACGCTTCCCATTTTGTTAAGTGTTTTTCCTTATTCAACATGCATATACTACTAGGAAACCGATTACATTGGACTCGTGATTCATGTCATATTAAGTCATGTACAGGTCTAGAACTCTTGAATTTTTGTTCTTCGATTTCGTTAAGTTTGACCCTCAACTCCTCAAGGATGGAAAAATGCAAAAGGATTCCATTTTTCACACAAAACTAATGAAAGTGCTGTGAACAGGAATTGGTTTTTAAGCGCGTTCTAACATAGAGCATAGGAAAATAAATGTCATAAATGATAAGGTTGCGCTTAGTTAGAGGAAACACCTATGTTTTCCACAAAATGTTTTGTACAAAACAAAGAAAACAGGCCTCACTTTCAAATCGCTTTGTTTCCAAAAAATTCTCCACAAAACAAAAATACTTTATTTTCTAACTTAACAAGAAAAATTATAAAACAAATTTTTTCTCCAACTAAACGCACCTTATTGTTTCCTTGTTTTTCTGTGTAACCCAAAACCCCCCCTTCCCCTTCTTCGAAAAGGAACATACAAACATCAACTAAACGTGTTTTTTATATTTTCAAGTGTTTTACGGAGATAAATTTCTCTTCCAAATTTTTATCAAATTAGAGATAGAAAACAAGTGAATAATTTCTTCGACTAACCGCATCCATTCTCAGTTTTGGACTTTGTTTCTGACTACCTTATTAAAGCTAATCTAGTAACGCAACTTTTGTTAAACAGGCCCAAACCTTTTGTAAACTGTATTTAAAGATTTAATCAAGTAACCCAAACTAACTATTTTGATTATTGATTGCAACCTTTTTATTACGAAGAGAAATGCTACATCCATATTAAGTTTTACAAAAGAAAATTTACGCAATGATGTGTATGTTAATTTGTGAATGCAAATATGAGGAAAAAAAATCAAATGATAAGAGATAATACAAATAATTATCATGCCAGATCATTGTGTGGATTTGTTTTTATAAAACTTTTGTATATTTAGCATTCCCCTCCAATTATAAACTTTAAAGTTTTTTTTATGTGTATGTAATTATAACTATTTTTCATATATCGGATAATAGTCATTCTTTTCTCCTCGATCATACGATGTATAAAAGACTAGTTGTGTATCTTTAAAATGTTGGGTCTAGTAAATAAAGTTCATAGGTTTGATTTAAGGAACCTCAAATCTGAACTTACCAGGTGTTTCTAGTTTCTTGAATTGTATGAAACGAAAATATAATCTTTGTCTTGTACGATGTTAAAGATATGAAACAGTTAGTATTGCCATAAAAGGGTGAACTAGTGTTTTCCTGCCGCCATATCCAAAGTTACGTTTTAATACATGATGCAATTGTGGAAACATAGATCTTAACTAATCTTTATGTCTACATCAGAAATTTAGCTCACAAATTTGTGCCTTTAGCATGGCTTTTAAGTTTGGGTTTTGCTAATCTATGTCAACTGGGCAAAGGATTAAGCGCATTTAATGAAGACAAAATTTCCTTTTAAATCAAAAAATGCATTTAATGAACATTTAGTCACACTACTACAAAAAAGCTAGTTAGATCGGTTAGAAAGCCTCATATAGATCGGTAACCAACCACTCTATCCAAGGGTGATCTTTATGAGCAGGTATATATATAGATCGGTTCAGAACCGATCTTTTTAAGATTTTATAAAGATCGGTTAACAACGAATAACTGATTTATTTAGTGTTGGTTTTTGTGTTTGCTTAGGTATAGTTAGATCGGTTTTAAACCGATCTAGTTAAGAACTATGGTTTTAAAAAATAATACATAAAATTTGATTTTCCCATAATTTAATCATAAAAAAAAGTGCAGGTTTTTCCAGAATTTCAATTCATTATCATACACAATAATATTCTAGTACAAACTTAGATAAAGATCAACATTTAAGTTACAAAACAACTTCAAATGAAAAACGACAATTGCAACATAATACAACACCCTCAAAATACAAGTCCTACTAACTACTATCCAAAAGTCCAAGCTGCTCCGTTGCAAATATACAGGTAGAATATGTATTGTGACTAAAGAGTTCACTCCTACCTCAAAATAAGAAAAGCAATCAAGGATGCCAAAAGAGTAAAGCTTGATGACCTTTGGAACCATTTCCTTACGGGGTTGTCGTAGTTGCTGTCGTTGTTACCTGCTGTCAACACAAAAACAAATAGAATCTAAGTTTCTTTTAAATTAAACGACTACTAAGGCACATTTACAAGTAGCAATTTATCAAAAAAATAAAACTTTATATAAAGTCAACTTCCCTGAATTCTTCTTGGCTGACCAGTTAACTAGTTAGGTAATTGACTTGGTGTTTTATTGGTTATGCAAATGGTCTAAGAATCTAGGATTAAAGTTATATGCATGTTTATAAATGCAAGTTCTGGTACCTAAGACACGAGCTGATTGGTCCCAACACAAGCTACACGTTTGGAGATGCATACAAGTTAAACGCATAGCCGTGTCTCACTTTTATTAGCTAATTCAATGGTTCCAGGTTCAGTTACTTAGGACTTTGGAATTCTATATATGCTATTATTGTTGGGGAGACTTTAAGAGGAGAACAAACACATGTAACCAAAGTAAGACTTATCAGATCTTCTACATATTAATCACTGTTATCCCATACTGGTTTCGTCTCCTACAGGTAACTTAGCTTTACAAAACACTAGCAACAAATTTCCCCTATTATTTCACTAATGTACCATTTCAGTCTATACATGTATATAACATACCTCATCCATCGCGCCACAATGAAAACCACGCATTGACAATAGCATCTATCTCACCCATACTTAACGACCTCTCTTCACCCCAAGGGAGCTATATGTACCATAATAAACCAATAAAAATGTTATATTACAATTCAGCATTCGGTGTAAAAAATATTCGAAGACATTTAGCAAGTACTTACTGTATTCGAGAAGTCGTCATGTTGATATTTCAGCACGAAGTCAAGCACCCACTTCATGACATAGAATCCACACTCCCAAGTCTCCTCTTGCTTATTTACAAGAGGAAACTCCCAACTCAAATGACCAACAACGCTAAGAAAAAGACAAAATAAGCAAAAATTGTATTAAATATTATAAAAACATAAGTGAATTCAAAATCAACTTAAGAGTATTATTACCATTCCACATGTTTAACGAGATAATAGTCTTTCTTGGTTCTCTTTTCTTTCCACTTATAAGAATCCAAAATGAATCCCTTTCCATGCTTTGGGCAAATAATGAGAAGAGCATGATGACCACTGTACATGT
>LBNU01009434.1:0-14129 GCA_014162995.1 Artemisia annua
AAAACGTTTAAGGGACGAAACGTAACCTTTGGGGTAAACCGACGGAAGACGACGATTTTATAACTTAACGCAAATATAAATTTTCACCACAAAGTCTTTCTTTTTCTGAAATACTAACAAGTTAGAAAAATCCATGGATCGTAAATTGCGTAAGTACTTACTTCATTTTTTTCGAACATCCTGGTTTGACTTTCTAAGACCGGGCGTAAATTGAGGGGCCTCCGGCACCTTGTCATCCGCATTATAAGCTACCCATCCAGCCTTCGCGCGGAGTTCCTCCATTTTGCACTGGTTCGTTTAGGTGCATATCACCTCACTAAACGTACCATTTTTCTATATTATATTGTGTTTGGTTATGCTAGTCACCACTACCGCTCATGGACGGGGCCCCCACATTATACCGGGCTGTGGCACGGCTACACCCGGATTTTTATTCACGAAGTGCAAAAAGATTTCAAAACGCTCGTTTTTGTGGTATGTGACCCCCAATTTTTTTTTGCTTAATTCGTTTTTATGGTTGTAACTCTAGCTTAACCCAACATTTCTATTATGCAACACCCTGCTTAAAAACCCTATGTCGTCCCTGCTACGGCCTGTTAGGGTTGGTGGGTTAGGTGTGGTGTTAAAAATTTGATGTGGACGCTGCATGTGAAAGTGATAGGTATAGTTACCCCCCCCCCCCCCCCCCCCCCACCCCCCCCCCTTTACACCCCTAGAAAGATATAAAAAAAGAACATACAAGCGCAATGCACTCTAACTCCATATGTTTGCCAATGCATCCCATCTATGCGATCCAAGCAAGTAACATGACCCACTGTCAGAAGTCATATTGAAGGATAAGTATCTACCTAGGAATATCCTTGATACGTACCAATTCCTCGGACCGAGTTTAGCTTTGTTAATCACAACATTATTACGTATCTTAGGGAGATTAATGAATTTCTGTACCTCGGCACCAGCTGGATTTCAATGAATAAATTTATTAAATTTTTAATAATAGTTTCAATAAAAAGTATATGTTAAATCGATAAAGCCTTTCAAGTCTATTGTTAATAGTGAACAATTAATTTGAAGTTTTGAACAGTACGCAAAAGAAAATGTTGACCAAATATTTTAGGACGGGAAAGCAGTATCTATTTTTAGCTAATATCAAAACCTTCTTTGGCTGCATATATCACGCCCTGTTGGCCATAATCAATATTTATTTCAAATTAAATCTAAAAGATTAAGGATGCTATTGCTTCTTAGGTATTATTGCCACACATTCTCATTTAAGGCAACAATTCGATATGGTTGGAGATGCTCTGTGCATCAGATAATCCACAAACAAATCACATCATCATGATTATGGCCCTTGTCGCTTCATTAATTACATACCAGAAGGGCTCCCATTCATGCTTGTCTTGCCTTGCATCTTTCCCTATCGTATATGTGTCAACCAAAAAGGGTCCGTTGCACACACCTTACCTTATCTCCAATATTCCATTACATGAATCTTGAAGAACTTAACAAGAATGCAAAGGAAGAAAATACTAAGAGCGGGTGAGCTTTTCAGCAAGTTTAGCCGGATGATGTTCTTTGGGGTTTTTGCGGATAGTAATTGTGCCAGGTAAAATACTCTTCTGATCCTTTTGGGCGACATAAGGAAGATCGCGATAGCTTAGATGCTTCGATATGGTGAAAGCTTCAAGATTTGGAACGATGGTTGAGGGTTATATAGTTGTTATATCGCCTTAAGACTCGCCTGAAATTCATTATCCTTTTTTTTTTTTTTTTTTCATTGAAGGATGCTTTCCTTAGTTTTAGCCTTCTCCTTCAGACAACAAACGTGATCCTACGTATAAAAATAGTGTTTGGTCTCAAATTTCTTTTTTTTTTTCAATATGTTTATCTTCCTTGTATTTTGGAAGTTAATGTAACGCTGAATAGCTAGCTAGCGTTTGTAACTTCGTCTCGCCTCCGATAATATTGAATCCTATCTCTTATGTATTGCAGTTCTGAGCTTTTTGCGCATATCCTTTAGAAAATGAGCGGACACAAAAAAATGATATCAGCCTTGATCGATGATGATAGCAAAACCGAGCATCGGAACCAATAAGAAGAATATTAAAAAAAAAAAAGTCTCAAAAGCCTTAGGAAACAATCTTTACTTTGAATGTCAATTGCTAACTTCACATAACTTCACCTAATCTAGAATCCACTGAAGATTGCGAACAAAGTTAGGACCAATAGTCCCATCTTTCATGACTGCACTATCCAAACGACTATGTTCCAATCCCATTAGCGTTCTCACATCCCATTTTCTATATCTCGTGGTGGTGGCAAGCGGTTATTGTTTGGGACATCCAGTTCTACATTTTGGGAAAGAAAGGAATGCTGTTGGTGTTCGGCTAAAAAAGTGGCAAGTACTAATAAAATAGTGCGAAGATATTGCAATTAAACAGTACGGAGTGGATATTTGGAAGATCGAATAAATATTAAAAGGGGCATGGATTGCAGCAAGGGTGAATTAACTCTCTGAATGTCAGCTATAGTTACAGTCTGTGGATCTCTGGTTCGTGATCATTTATCTGCAAGTTAGCTGTTATGCAGATAAAAGAATTGGCGCTATCAGTTCTGCCTTACGAGTGTTGGTGTGTCAGCGTTCTTCGCTGTATGTCTGTGGTTAATTAATAATTGGAGTATGATGCAGGTACAGCACTTGAGGATGGTATGCAAGTCCTTTGGGGCGGTCCTTCGTCCATGTTCCTTATTTCCAAACAAAGTGACTTCCTGGTGGGTTTTGTGCGTTGATTGATGATCCACTGATAGGCCGTTTATAGGTGTTATTTTGTTTGGGTGCTAACTGGTTAGGTTCCTTCGTCTTTTAATCGTCTGTTGGAGAGGAGGGGAATGGTTGGTGTTGTTTGTATCGTTTGTTTGTGGTTTTGAATATATTGTTGTCTTTCCAAAAAAAACCTCGTTATTCAAAGTCGTAACGGGATGTGATTAAACAGCGTGGGATAGGTTTCTAAAGGAAGTTCCAAAGGATATACTAGTACCACGTGCAATTAACACATCACTGATTATCAATTTGTTGAAGTGTCAAGTATATGTTACAGTCATGAATAAAAGGAAAAACAAAAAACCATTCACATAACCACATATCATCTAGAAAAAGGTTAAAGTTAGAGATCCTCTAATAAACAAATAAGGCCTTAAGCTTCTAACTCATTTAACGATTCGAGCAAGGTTGGCAGCGCAACACTTTGGCCATCGAATGTGTAGGGAGTTTCCAAAATGGGCTAATTTGAGGGGATTACTTGCATAGTCGACAGAAAGGAGACGAATTTGTGCATACCATGCTACAGTGACAGACATATTCAACTTGATAGGCTTCAAAATCAATCAAAGGAATCTGATTCATGGCTGCTTTACGCCGTCTTCTATGGGAGCACATCCCATCATTGAAGCTTGTATATTAAATACTAGCTCAAGATAAACTTATAACTTCATCATCACATCAAGAGCAAACATTTGCCAACTAAATCATCAACGATGTCAAACCATCCTCGGATCACCAATCAGCACATCGACCACTAACTTGGTTTCCTTGAAGAAAACTCAAAGATTTACCACACCAAGTTACACACGGTGCCTCCTTATTCTGATATCTATTTTGTTGGTAAATGGTTTCAAGAAAGAATCCCAGACGAATGATCAAGTAAACACACAATATCACTAACTACTCATTGAGACAACCCACGAACGTAAGAGACAAGAACAACAAACGGGTTCATGCAATACGCAAGAGGATTTATAGATGGCAGAGAGCTGCCGGGATTCATTGAGTCGAGACACAAAAAATTCACTACCCAAGACAGATCTATGATTGGAGGTATTATAACGGTACATTACTTATGTAATTATGTTACTTTTCTTTTCTCTTGACATGGATACATGTATATGTTGGGGGCAACATTGCGGTAAATAATGTTGCACCTTTATTTGTAACTTATGGTAATCATATGTGGTTTATGATTATGGAATAAATATATAAATTTGCTGCTATATATCATCTTAAAAAAAGTTTTACATATCATATTAATCGTTGTTTAACAAAATTTCACAAGGCCAGCTTGAGGGTTGTTGACAAGTAAAGGCTCAAACTCTTAAATGGTACTGTAATGTGATGTTGAGATCACAACATTCGTACAATGTCTGATAAGCCCCAAGCGTCTATTACGTCTAATGTAACTTCGTAAAGGAAGCAAAGATTGAGTGCATGATATCTGCCAATTTATGAAATTAAGTTTTATGTTGTGTTTTTTCTTTTTTTACACTAGCCATATTGGATTGATATGCAACATAAAACAAACAGTCATCTAATCTAATAACTTAACAAGAAGCAAAGAAGAAACTAGACATATAGAGTGGGTTAGCTTTTCAGCAAGGTTATACTGACTGCGATAATGTTCGTGGGTTTTTGCAGCCAATAGTAATTTGCATAAAAAAAATACTCTTCTGATCCTTTAGTGGACATAAGAAATCGGAAGTGGAGATGCTTTCGATATGCTGACACAGGTTCAAGATTGGAAACGGATGTTGAGGTGGATAATTGTTATATCGCTCTTAACTCACCTGACAAGTTTGCATATCGTGCATTAAGGGATGCTTTCCTTTTTACCTGACAAAAAGACGTGATCCTACGTAAAACGTAATGTGTTGGTTGTTTCAATGTTCTCTCATTGCAATTTAAATTAATTAAGCTGAATTTAGTGTTAACCAATATTGAAATTTCTGCAATAGCGAAAAAAGTAGATGTGCATGATGGGGATGAATGGTAAGAAAACAGTAATGATATATCTGGAGAAATCTCAAACCATTTGTTACCATTCATACTTGATTTTGATTCATGGCCCTTCATTATCAGATGATCATACGTGTCTACGCCATTTGACTTCTGCACAGGAGTTTAGTGACGAACAGAATTTAGGTCGCTAAATGTTCCACAGCATCCTAAATGGTACCCAAATAAAGCCATGACCTGTGCTTTTGTTGAATAAGGGATTGATAGCCATGAACACCCTTTATTTTTTTTTTACCAATCACTTTCAAGCAAAGTGCCTATGGCAACTAAATAAGGGCTAAAAGTAGAATTCTCAGCAACACGGAACAGTTGGGAGGACAGGTCTATGATGAAGCTTATTGCTTATTGGGGGCCTAATGTTGGAAGAATTATGGATCATCATCAGAAGAAGTGTTAGCTTTTTGGCATGGCTGAGTGTCTACTGTTGTTATGGCAAGGGAAGAGGCGATCAGGGTTGTTCCAGAACGGCCAGCCAGACCTTGGGGAAGAAGTTTAAGCTCTAATTGGAAGGATCATGTAGCTCAAGACTTTCTAGCCGTTAAGGTGGCTTAAGTCTTGCAAAGTACTTTTTGGGCCTCAACGTCGGTCTTTGTTGGTCTAACACACAAATGCACAACTTACCAAAATATACACGATATGGCTTTTGAATATGGTTTTGCTATTAATCAAACAGTAATATGAATATGTCATCAACGTTATAAGTTGTTACAGATTCTAATCTATTTAGTAAGATAGATGAAAAGCGTGTGTGGATGAAGCGTCGTGTTGTTCGTGTGTTTGTGTTTGGTTCGAATCCACCTCAACACGATCATATGTGTCGATCAGCCCCAACTTGAAAGTACACAATCGGCTCAGAAGATACTGTCATTTTGGACAGGTTATTTTAGAATTAGTATGACAGCTTTAATATTAAGGATGACTTCGATGACCTCTAACCAGGAGTTGTGTATCTCCCTCTAACATATGGGTCGCTCTCGGGTTTCTCCTCCTCTTACGCTGGGTGGGGATTAAGATGTGATTTACACCCCAACATTCTCCCCCTTAATCGCCACATCTTCATCTCCTTTAGATCTTTAAGTCTTCCTTGTACTGTTCATCTGTCTGGGTTAATTTCGTTATGCGCAGTTTGTTGAGTGCTGACTTCCTGATTTAATATTTTTGCTAGTGTTGGTGATCATCCTTATAGGGATCCCAGGTAGAATCGTATAGTGCTTCAAGATTATTTGCCACACTGGACTTCATATGTTGTTTGTGATTCTGTACCTGTATGTCCAGGTCATGGCCTATATCCTGGTCCGGCGGTTAATAAATGTAAATGCCTGGCGTAGCGTTCGAAGTTCGGTCAGAGAATATGAACAACCGTATAGAAGAGTGAGATGCGTATTTATGTCGAGAATTGTAAGTATATGAGTAAAATCTACCTTTTCAAAGGAAAACAATGTTTTTCGGGATGTCTAGTGAAAACCAAAATACCATGGTTAAACAAAGTACATTTAAATAAACATTTAGGCTGTGTTTGGCATGGGCTTATAAAGGGCGTATAGGGCTTAAGCTTCTAAAATAAGCTAGCTTATAAAATAAGTTTTGTTTGTCACACTGGCTTATGAAAACGTTTATAAGTCATAAACCTTCATAAGCCTAAGGTCATTGAAACGGGCTCATGGGAGCTTATAGTTGGTCAAATTATCTAAAAGCCCATTAAAATATAACGGATTATCACGCAAAAGCTAAAATTAAATATGAATTTTAATTTGATATATTTATGCGATTTTACATTAATAAGCTTCATCTCCAACTAATTCACCAAACAACTTTATAATAATATAAGCTCACGCTTCCAGCTTATGATATAAGCCACATCTTCAGCTTTAGCCCGAACTCCAGCCGAGCCCATATCGCCAAACATACTCTTATTTTTTCCGAGTAAACTAGACATGAAAAAAATTCATCCATTTTAGAAAGTTGTAAAATATATACTCACTCCTAGAAAAACTTACCAAATGAGGGGATGTTTGGTTAAACAAGAAAATGATTATGGTTGTGGTAATTGGAATGCGTATTTAGACCCACCACCTTTGGTGGTTTAGAAATTGCATACCTTTTAAGGATTTATTACCCATATTTAAGTACCAAACCCATAAACCATACAAGTATAATAGAAATTAATGCCATTCTTTAATCCTCATACCCGCAAACCAAACACCTCTGAATAGCCATTCACGAGTGCCTAGTGGCAAAAAGGATTGAGACTATCACTCTTAGATGTGTGAGGTCTCAACTTTTTTTTGGGAAAAAGGGACAATCCCTGGCATATGATGTGAAGTCTCAACTTTAATTCCTGCTAGGTGCAAACAACTTGACGTGACCACGCCAACCTCCTGAAATGGGAGGGCTTTACCGGGTTTGAGTCTTTGTGGCGGTGGCGGTGGGTTGAAACCCCGTGGATTAGTCGGCCAAAAGGTCGGAAACCATGGTTACCCGAAAAAATAATAATAATAATAATAAAATAAAATAAAAAATAAAAAACTGGATATATAATTTTAAAATGTGTATATAGTATTGAAAATCTAACAGTATACTACTAGTAGTAAACAAATGCTAGTTTATGAAACAAAGATTACTAGACATAAAAAAATCTTGTTATAACCTCTCTATAACGCTTTAATTAGTTTAGAGCTATGAGAGAAATGTAATGCCACAATTTACTAGCCTGTTACGTTAACAAATGTTATTTTCCAAAAACTGATGATAACCGGCCAGGTTCTTGAAATTGTTTCTTAGTTTAAGAACATCTTGGATATGAACCCGTCATGATAGGATACGTGTAGACGTTGGACCAACAGAAGCAACAAACTTGTTACATAGGAGTAGTAACCAGTAATATTATCATACATTAAAAAATATAGTTTCATAAAAGTGATCACTCCTCTTGTGGAGACGATTAATTAGATTATTTTCCTGGCATAACCGGTAGCTGAGAACAAAGCTCTCAGGCTTTTTTCAGATATGAGCCTTGGCATGAGCTAAGTATCGGCTTTTAAGACATGGTCAAGAACTAATTAGTTTATGCTTCGGTTTCCCTTTTAGCACATTGACTACAGCAGACAAACACAATAACATAGGAGCCAGGGAAATTAAAATCTATGCATAGTGATATATAATAAGATGCTTTAGGTTTTGTAATGGCTTCAAGCCTTCAATACATATCTAAAGGGGCCACCTTGTGCCGAAGATGAATGATGCAACTTGTTCAGACAGCCCAGCAACAAAAGTGCCATCATTACTCAAACTATCCAATGGATGCCCAGAAAAATCTTCTCCAAAACATAAACCTAAAAAATATCACGAAAACCTATTTAAGTTGAAAGAACAATGCTCTATATAAGGTCTCATATCCACATGCACTTGTTTTATGTTCCTACAATCCTACTTCCTAAACAGGCCCATCATAAAATTGCAAAATGTTAAAGTTACTACCATATGACCAATAAAAGGGTACACTAAAACAAATTCATGCCTTGAGATTCTTTGTAATATACAAAAATAATGTTGTGTCAAAGAAACGGTGCCCACATGTAGCGAAAATATTTTTGAAATTGCATTAAAAGTTTCTCGATATAAAGATTAACGTAATTCAAATAACGAAAAAGATACAAAAACTAATACCACCATATTTGAATTAAAACTAAAAAACAAACAAAACCCGTCGCAACACGCGTGCTTGTTACTCTTTAATTAGAAGCATTTTATGAAGAAAGAAAATTATTAGAGCATGTTTATTCAAATTAAAACATGCGCTTTGTAAGCACTTAAATCGTAAAAGGTACAGTATATATATAATTAAACATGTCTCATCAGATTCCTTTATGGGAGTTGCGATTAAAGAATCTAAGAAATTACTAAAAAAGAGTACAAAAATATAAAATGAAAATAAAGAAAGTAACACATCATGGGTGCAAAACTGCAAATAATATGAGGGGCCGGGTACATAACACCACATTATTAAGGTAATCCAAAGATCCTCTAAGAAAAGTAATGACTACACAATACATGCAATTTTGATCTTTGATATACATAAGAAAAGTAATGACTACACAGTACATAACACCATATTCAAGTGGTTCCTACCACTACCCATCAAACCACAATAATTCTAATATGCTTTATCAAAAGCTCCTTTACAAAAAGTAATTTGTGGACGCTGTGTAAGCATGGTTCCCACCACTACCAACTGCTCTTATTCCATCACCAAGTGAACTCTACAAAAAGTCTTTCTCCCACAAACACGAGTCTTGGTCTTTGTAGTTCATTTTGAATCAAAATCTGTGATCTTAATTTTCTTTTCTTTGTGTGTGTGAGTTTACCCTTAAGAATTTGTGTGTAATTGTGTAAACACTGTGTGAGTTCTACATTTGCTTCTGAATTAAAGCATTATTCATGGCTGATCCCTTTACTTCAGCCCTTGTGAGTGATGTGTTAGGGAGATTAACTACTGCAGCTATCCAAGAGGTTGTGTTGTTTAGGGGCCTTGAAAATGATCTTTCAGCTCTCAACAACACTTTCAGACAAATCCAAGGTGTTCTTCATGACGCGGAGATGAGACAAACAAACGAAAAGGCCGTGGAAGAATGGCTAAGGACTCTCAAATCTGCCTCTTTGGAGGTGGAAAATGTCCTAGATGAAGCCTCAACTGAAGCTATGATACAAAGCCTAGCACAGTATCAAACATAAGGCAAGAACCTACTTTTCCACCCGCCATAATCCACTTGTGGTCAAAACTAGGATTGCTCATAAAGTTAAGAACATAAGGAAAAAGTTGGATGTCATTCATGCTGATAGATCCAAGTTTAACTTGACTCCCAGTACCATAATTGAAGTTGGCGGGGGAATAGGTGGTGAGATTTCAAATAGGGAAACTAGCTCACCTATGCCACTAGTGAAGATCTGCGGAAGGGATAAAGAGAAGGAGATGATAGTTGATAAGATTTGTGACCAAGATATAGGTATCACACGTGACGATGATGATGTGCGGGTCTATGCTATATGGGGCATGGGTGGCATCGGAAAAACTACATTAGCTCAATATGTTTACAACCATGAAACGGTGAAGACACATTTCGAGTTTAAGTGTTGGGTGTATGTCTCTGCTGTGTTTGACGTCAAACAAATAATTAAACAAATAATTAAGGCGATATATGGCCCAGAAGATTTGAAGATGGAAGCGATGCCATTGGATGCTTTACAAACACGACCTCAAAACAAGTTGGATGGTATGTCATCGGATGATTTGCAAATAAAACTTCAAAAAAAGTTGGATGGTATGTCATTGGATGCTTTGCAAATACAACTTCAAGATAAGCTAAGAGGTAAGAAGTTTTTTATTGTTATGGATGATGTATGGGTCGAAAACCAGGACATGAAAGAGTGGGACGAGTTACGTAAAGCATTAAGATACAGAGCAAAAGGCAGCACCGTTATGGTAACCACACGGAAGAAAGATACTGCCCAACTGATGGCTAAGATTCCTGAGTTGCAGCATAATGTGGGAGTATTATCAGAAGAGGAGTCATGGTCGCTATTCAAGATGCTTGCTTTCCCAGGCGAAGGAGAGGAGGAAAACGTAAGGGAGCTGGAGCTTGTAGGTAGGGAGATAGTTGAGAAATGCAAAGGTTTACCTCTAGCAGTGAAGACTTTGGGTAGCTTAATGTCGACAAAAGAAAAGGTGAATGAGTGGCAGCTTGTAAACAAGAAGTTCATGTTGGAGATGCAAGACAATCGCATCTTACCTGCTTTGAAGTTAAGCTATGATGATTTGCTTCCACATTTGAAACGATGTTTCGCTTATTGTTGTGTATTTTCAAGAGGGGAGGAAATGAGTAAGGATTTATTGATAGAGTTGTGGATGGCAAATGGATTTATTCCATCTCAAGGAGATGCAAGCTTGTATGAGCTTGGTGAGGAAATTTTTACTTGTTTGGTCCGGAGGTCGTTTTTCCATGATGTTGTGGAGGAGGATATAGACACAGGTGAGACATGCAAAATGCATGATTTACTGCACGATCTTGCGCAATATGTAATGAGGCATGATTGTGCAGTTATAGAGTCTGGTAGGGAGTTGATAACCCCAGATGAGGTGCTTCATCTCAGTTTATCATGTGAAGATTTTGAGTTTTCAAAACAGGATTTGAAAAAGCTAAGACCATTACGATCAATGTTGGTCTTTCATAAGATTTATGAAAGTAGCATTAGACAAATCTCCAACCATGTCTATCTAAGGGTGTTGCACTTGAACAACATTAAAAGCTCGACGTTGCCCGAATCAATTTGCAAGCTAATACATTTGAGATACTTGAAAATATCAGAGTCAAAAATAGAAGTTCTACCCGAGTCGATTATAAATCTCCAAAACTTGCAGGTTTTAATTCTAGAAAAGTGTCATCGGTTGCGTGAGTTGCCTAGAGGTTTGAGGTACATGAGGAATCTTCAACGTCTAGATGTTGGTTACTGCTATGACCTCAAGCATATGCCTGTTGGAATAAAAGAACTAACCAACCTTCGAAGGCTTTCAGAATTTGTTGTAGGAAAAGATGATGGGGCCCGAATAGGTGAACTGGGAAAGCTAAATCTTCTTGGGTGGGATTTGACGTTATCAAAACTTGAAAATGTTGGAGGTTTAAGGGATGCCAAAAGTGCCAATTTGAAAGACAAAACAAATCTAAAGTCTTTGATATTAGATTGGTCGGAAGAAAGATCTGAAACAAATGATTCAGAGGTTGTTGAGGGATTGGAACCAAATTCGGGTCTCCAGGAGTTGAAAATACAGTTGTACAAGGGAAGGGTTATTTCTCCAAGTTGGCTGGTCAAATTAGTCCATTTGACTAGTATTCAATTTTCTTCTCTTGAAAAGTGTGAACAACTTGCACCACTTGGGAAATTACCCAGCCTCAAGAGAATTCAATTGCGTGTTATGTGGTCTCTAAAGTGTTTTCATGATGATGACAACACTACATCAAAGGACGAGATTCTCTTTCCTAGTTTACAAGAGTTAGATATAACGAGTTGTTGGGATTTGGTTTCTTTGCCTAATAACTTCCCAAAACTGCAGTCATTCAAAATATATTATTGTTACAAATTAAGTTCTCTACCAGTTGAGATACAAAGTTTCTCAATCAAATTACCATTGAAGGTTGTGCAATTCTGAGCATAAGGTGTGAAGAGGAGATAGGAGAGGATTGGCCTAAAATTTCTCACATTCCTCATCTCTACATTGAACCACCTCCACGGTAATATTCTCCTTTTCTTCTTTCTTTTAATTATATATGGTTGTTTATCTTTAAACAAATCTAATAGAAAAAAAAGTATTATTTAATTGTTGTTTTTGGCGTTGATGTCTTGATGATGAATATGGTCGGTCAAAGTGAATGAAAATGTACTCTTTTCAAATGTCAAATGTTCTTTATGATAAAAGCAGAGAGGTGTAAGAAGGAGAGGATTGGCCCAAAATATTCCTTTTTTTTTTTTTTGGCAGAATCAAAATATTCTTTTGTATATCTCTTAAATTTTTAGCTTATATAATAGAATTAAGTATTTGATTATTGATTTTCAAGTTAATGAATATAGCTAAAGTGAATGAAAAATTACGTATTTTCAAGTATTTAATTGTTGCTTTACGAGTTGAAAATGAATATAGTCAAAGTGTAGAAAATGTACTCTTTTCAAGTATCAAGTGTTCATTATTCAGCATTTCTTAATAACAAAAATTATTTGTTCAATAATTATTCTAGTGCATTTGTTTGATTTGCTTGGTTAAATTTTATCTAATATATTAATTGGAGTTTGTTAGAAGCTAATGTTCATTACATTTTGGTTTGTGTTTATATGTGAAGATGGTGGGAAGAATGAGGACAAGGATGAGGATAGCGAAACACTATAGGGATGAGGACTAGAATCGAAGTTTGGTGTGATATGTGAAGATGGTGTTGCTTTTTTATGGTTTTAAGTTGTTTATGTTAGGTGAATTTTGTGGGTATATTCACTGTAAACCCTCACGAGACAACACTCGTCCACTAGGGATCATCTAGGGGTTCAAAGGCTTGTTGCTATGCNTTTTTTTTTCTTTTTTCAGAATCAAAATATTCTTTTGTATATCTCTTAAATTTTTAGCTTATATAATAGAATTAAGTATTTGATTATTGATTTTCAAGTTAATGAATATAGCTAAAGTGAATGAAAAATTACTTATTTTCAAGTATTCAATTGTTGCTTTACGAGTTGAAAATGAATATAGTCAAAGTTAGAAAATGTACTCTTTTCAAGTATCAAGTGTTCATTATTCAGCATTTCTTAATAACAAAAATTATTTGTTCAATAATTATTCTAGTGCATTTGTTTTATTTGCTTGGTTAAATTTTATCTAATATATTAATTGGAGTTTGTTAGAAGCTAATGTTCATTACATTTTGGTTTGTGTTAATATGTGAAGATGGTGGGAAGAATGAGGACAAGGATGAGGATAGCGAAACACTATAGGGATGAGGACTAGAATCGAAGTTTGGTGTGATATGTGAAGATGGTGTTGCTTTTTTATGGTTTTAAGTTGTTTATGTTAGGTGAATTTTGTGGGTATATTCACTGTAAACCCTCACGAGACAACACTCGTCCACTAGGGATCATCTAGGGGTTCAAAGGCTTGTTGCTATGCTAAATGCAACCGCGATTCCTGCGAAAGTGAGTTAGGATCATGTACAATTTGTTTTTTGTTTCCATTCTTTTCAGCTTGTGTATCAATGACATTTCTTTTCTGTTTTTTTCAATTTGTGTATGTGTGTGTGATATGTAGTTCCTATATGTAAAGTGTTCTGTTGTATAACTCCACTCTGTTATTATAAAGTATGGTTTATCTTGTGCAAAAATGAGATTTGTCATATCAACATAGGAAAATTAGTTCTAAGGTTTTCGTAATTAGAGTTATAGTATATTGACCTTTTGATAGAAGATGGAAAGTGAGTGAGGATAGTGAGCGTGTCTGCATTTTAAATACTTATGGTTCACAGTTGGCACGTATAAAGTCGGATCTTTGTAAGACATCTCAAATCTTGTTGATTCTATGGGTGGTATTTGCATAGCTATAGGTGATTTCGATGCAGTTAAGTCCAGATCCGAAAGAGAAGGCTCCCAATTCGATGGAAATGGTTTATCTTGTGCAAAAATGAGATCTGTCAGATCACCATACGAAAATAAGTTGTAAGGTTTTCATAATTAGAGTTAGTGGGGATTAGTG
>LBNU01009437.1:0-18682 GCA_014162995.1 Artemisia annua
AAGGGCCCATAGAGTGATGTTTCTGCACGTACATCCTTTGTTGGTCTGCACTGTGAATGGGTAGGGCGTATGGATGCATCCTAGATCCTGTTTCCTGTTTTCTGTTTTCTGTTCATCTGTTATCTGTATCTGGTGATTGATGCTGCGTGCATGCACGTCCTTCACATTTCTGGAGCTAGCTACTCCACCATATGAGGGACACCCCCATTATTGTCTGATTATCTGAGAGGTTCTCTCTCTATAATGTTATGAAGAGATATGATTATGATTATGATGAAGCATTATTATGAAGGGTATTATATCTGTTTCTGGGCTCGTGGTTGATGACTAACTCTTACCTTACCTCCATCATTATTTCATACTTACCTTTGATTACGTTCTGTTATTCCCTTTATACCTTATTCAGTATTCATTTCTGTTTCATTATTACTTCATTGTTATATCTGTTCACTGGGCTTTTTAAGCTCAGCCGCGTTTTCTTTCTTACGCGGCAGGTTTTAGAGGGAAGCTGGGATATGAGTGAAGAGTGTATAAGATATTAGTGGACTTCACCTTGATAGCTATATTCTGGATTAGAGATGACTAGAAGAGATTTATATTTCAGACCTAGCATTTCATTGTTATTCTCTTTTGTAACCTTGTATTTCAGATTATTTTCCTTTGTAACATTTGAAATTCTTTTGTATTACTTATGTTGTATGTCTGTATATGCTTTGATATGTCACCGTAATGTAGCACTTCTATCCTTGTCGGGTTGGGGTGTTACAAGTTGTATTACTAGCACAAAAACCATACCACTCAAAAATTTTCTCCCAAATATGTGAGGTTCACCCCTAGAATTGGTAAGAAAAGCATTCATTTATGGTGCTTGTGTGTGTACCGGTAGTTTATAGATTCTAGAACTTGCGTTAGTGACCATCCCAAATCCAAAAGTGAGACTACATTCGTGTAGTTAGATTTACTACATGATAAGAGGCATTAGGATAACCCATGTTTTACACCCGTGTTATAATTACATTGACTTCATTGGTCAAGTAATTTTCCCACACCTTAGCGATGTACTCATTTTTAGTACACGATACCCCTAGTACAACCCTCAGAGCCTATCTTTTAGTTTCTAACTTTAAGCATCTTACTTAAAAGAAGAATTTGTTTACAATCCACCCCAAATGTACACCCAAATCGCCTTAGCCTACCTTGTATGCACTCATCTTTAGTGCATTATTGTGACAACATTTGTTTAAACCCTTAGTTAATTGTCTTATTGATTACATGGTTGCTAAGTCGAGTCATATCCTTGTACATATTGTTTTGGGACGATTGGGACTCATGGGTAAAGTACTAATGTAATGGAGTAATGGGGAAGAAGTCAATTATTACCCCCACATGTGCGTTAATATTTCAAAGTACTCCAAGTTTTTCAATTATCTTAATTCGAGTCGTTAGAATAGTTTATTGTAAAGTATGTAAAAGTTCAAGTGTAAGGGGAGAACCGAGGCCCCTATGATGTATTAATTTGGATGGTAGGGTAAGAGTGTATGAAAAAAAATCGAAAAAACAAGAAAACCGAAAAAAATTTGGAAAAAGAAAAGTAGAAAAAAACATACGGACTACCATCCCGTTTCATTTTATCTTTGTTTATGTTTTTGTTATTTTCTTTTTAGCTTAAGTCGAGTCGAGTCTTGGCTTAGCAACGCCGCATCGTGCATGTATTTGATCAAGATAATTAACTCGCCACCACTAAAAATACCCTTTATTCCAACAAAACCGTGTTTATCATATCCCTACACCTAACTTACAACCCTTGAAAAGCCCTCTTTGATAGTTTATCTTAGGTGCTTACGCCTAGTGGAGGAGGTTTTTTGATCCTTTCCCAAGCCTATGGTAATCTATTTGCTATGACAGGTAGTGAGTGATATTTCTTCCATTTCCATTTAGTTATATAGGTTTATAACACCAGAGAGATGAGAGTATCCAAACACTATTTGTGAGGTGCTAGTGTATGATTTCCGTGCTTGTTAGGACTAGGGTGGAATAACTATCTGTTGTAATTACTTTTATGTTAGTGTTAAATGACCCCTAGCTTATATTTTGATTGGAATAAAAGCGCATTTGCTTGAGGACAAGAAAATCTCAAGTGTAAGGGTATTTGATGAGGCGAAAAGTGTTACGCTTTTAGGAGGTCATTTAAACCCTAATCCATAATTATTTGATCAAATATTGCCTTAAATCGTTCCTTTTGTCATTTTAGGTACTTTGGAGAGGAAATTTGGAAAAGGAAGCATTTTGGACGTTTTTGGAGCATAAAAGTGAAGAAAACGACAAAGTATCAAAACCAAGCTGAAAACAGTACCTGACGGCGTCACTCTTTACGAGGTGACGGCGTCACGCTTTGACAAAGAGGTGGATGATTTTTACACTAGACGCCCCAGAAAGATTTTGGAAGAATTACACATGACGGTGTCACGTGTAAATGGATGTAGGCCGTCACATTATAGCTCAAAGGGAGACGGCCCAGAGACATTTAAAGGGGGACGACGTCAGGAGTAGATCTAAGTAATCCGAGAGAGTTTTGGCGGCGAGGTGACGGCGTCACACTCTAAAACGTGATGCCATCAGATTGTAAAATCTATATATATTCGTCTAATTTTCATTCATTAAGTGTGCAACTTTTGGGAGAACTTTAGGGATAAACCCTAGTTCGTAAAACACTGTATTTTCAGGGGTTTTTCACCCTTGAAACCTTGATGTTCAATTAAAGATAAGTCTCCTTCCAAATCAATCAATATGTCTATGTGTTGTTTGATTATATCTTATTCTTGTCTTTACTTTAACATGCTAGGCTAGGTTTTTCTTGTGTTTGCTTGGATCTAATGAAACCTAGCTATTGATTACATGTTGTTGGTTTGTTTGTGATTGTTGTGGGTGGGTGAAGTCGATGTTAGGCTTAAGAAAACTGGCTAACCTCCTATACGGTAACTTGCTTGAACGTCTTAAGAAACATGAATCGGATGTGTACTACGATTATATGGTTGTATTTAATGCATAAGCGAATTCTAGTGATCCCATGTTAGGAGCTTTTAGTCGGCTCGACATAGGAGTGAAGTAGGAGCTTATAGAGTTAGGGAAGATCGTACACGGCCCTACGAATGGTTTAAAGGAATACAACCCGTCATCCACACAATTACAACAAACCAATTAACCGGTAAAAGATAGCTAGGGAGTAAGGAAATCTAAGTAAACACATTTTTCTCTCATATAAGTTTCACAACCATTTACTTTTTCTTGTTATTTTATTTTATTTGCAAAAGTAGTTATTTGGGTTAGTTGACTAGCAACTAATTCCGCCCACTCTTCCAAAAACCGAGATTTTTACTTGCTTTCATAAAATATAAAAATACAAAAAGAATCATCCCTCAACCCTTAGACCTAATTAGAGTAGCTTTTCAAGCCTAACGACACTATTCCCCGAGAGAACGATCAATCCCCCGGTACTTGCCACTTCACTATACTACATCGGTCAGGTACACTGCCTGGTGGGGGTTGTAAGCTTCTCAAGATCCCTTGAGAGGTAAAACCTAATTGCGAAGGTTGCAAAACCCACGCATCATGTTTTTGGCGCCGTTGCCGGGGAATAGTTATTGCTTAGGTTGAAAATTTTATTTTTACTTAGGTCTACTCATTAAGTTCCTTTCTAGTGAGATTTTTATTTTATTTTTCTAGGTTTTCTTTAGTCTATCATTTTTCTTCGTGTCTTTGTTCGTAACCGTTACCATCCGACATCATGGAAGGTGGTAATATCCTTGATCCCAACAACCCACCACAACATAACATACCCCAACCAAACCCACCTCCTAGAGTCCGTACTTTAGGAGAATGCTCCCGTCCTAGCCACCAAGGCTATCGAAACACCATTGAGCTCACCCAAGGAGCCAATGTGTCTCCATTGCGATCCGACACCATCCGGTTGGTGCAAAGCGGATGTGCATTCCATGGACTTCGTTTCGAAGATCCAAATCAACATCTCAAGGACTTTCTTAAAATCGTAGATTCCATAGACCTTGATGTTACCACTCGAGAGACTACCCGATTACGTCTCTTCCAATTCTCTCTGCGAGACCAAGCTAGTCAATGGCTAGAACGTCTACCCGCAGGATCCATCACCTCTTGGGATGATCTCACCACTCGCTTCCTTGATCAATTTTTCCCACCGGGAAGAACCACAAAGCTAAGGAATGACATCTGGATGTTCCAACAACGTCAAGGCGAAACCCTCTACGAGGCATGGACTTGATTCAAGGACTTACTCCAAAAAGTCCCTCACCATGGCATAGACCTTTGGCTCCAAGTCCAAATTTTCTATGACCATATCAATATCCCCACGAAGCAAACCATTGACCAAGCGGCCGGTGGCAAGCTACGTGATCTAAGGGCGGAACAATCATGGGAACTCATAGAAGATCTTGCTCTCTATGACAACGAAAGTTGGAATGATCCTCGTGATTTGAATAAGACGGTCAAGGCAGTATCTTTGCCTTCGAANTTTGGCTCCAAGTCCAAATTTTCTATGACCATATCAATATCCCCACGAAGCAAACCATTGACCAAGCGGCCGGTGGCAAGCTACGTGATCTAAGGGCGGAACAATCATGGGAACTCATAGAAGATCTTGCTCTCTATGACAACGAAAGTTGGAATGATCCCTGTGATTTGAACAAAATAGTCAAGGCAATATCTTTGCCTTCGAATAATTCAAGCACTTTCGACCGTAGGATCATGGAACTTGAGGACCAAGTAAAGTTTCTCATGAAATCCTACGAAGCTCCTAAACCTTCAAGCCAAGTGAACAAGGTCACTTCTTCATGCAGATTATGTAATGGTCCTCACGAAACTCATAACTGCATGGAACTTCCCAAAGAAGCCTTTAAGGAATTTGCTTCCTCACGCCTCAACAAAGCAAGGGAAAAATGGCCCATTATTAATCAGGAATCTAAGGGGTTTAACGAGGGTTATGACGCATGGAAAGATAAACCAAATTTCAGTTGGAGCCAAACTCGAAGTGTGTGATTCAATGACTCTCCCCCACTTACATGGTCTGAGCATCATCCCCCTTTAAGTACCCCTGAACAAGACCCCGAGGAAACACTACGAAAATTCATTCTCTCTCAGGAAACACGACTCTCGAAACTCGAGAATCAATTCAGGCAACAGCAAGCCAACATGAGTAACAAGGTTGATAACCTGTTAAATGTTATAAATGATCGCATTGCTAGTGAATTAACGTGAGCCGAAGAGGTCAAATCCGTCTCCGTCTTTAGTCAACCGCCTTCACCTGTGAAAATTAAGAGCCCTAGCAAACTCTTCAAACATATGTCGCCAGATAGAAAAGAAATTAGGGAACCCTCTATCTCCTCTACACCAACCCACTTCGTGAACACCATCACCACGGTGCCTATTCCTAAACCTGACATGTATCAACAGCAAAGTGGGAGAAGGAATGGCGAGGTTGAAGGCGACATTCTCAAAGATGACCACGGTGCAACAAAGAACCCTTTGGATTTGACTAGGAACTCATCCACTCAAGAGTCAAGCGATGGGGAGGAAGCATATGAAGCCTCCAAGGAACCCCAAGGATCCCCAGGACTAATTGATAGCTCCCTTACAGAGGAACTTGAAAAAGAGACGGCGAGACTCTCCATTGGGTTCAGAAATAGGATAGAGGAAGGTGACCCCGACGTTTTTAAAATCTCTTGCACCACTAGGAAAAAGGTTATAACCGACGCCTATGTGGATCCCAACTTCCCGATGAATACAATATCCCTCTCCTTGTACAACGAAGCCTTCACTGAGCAGCTCACATACAAGGGATTCAATATCGTTGGGATAATAAGAAGAGTGCCCATCCTTATTGGAAAGTTCATTTATGATATTTTACTCACTGTAATCAAAGAAATGAACCCAATCATTAACCCCACGTTGACTAACCTAGTCTTAGGAAAGCCATTCGTGAAAGCAACAGGAGTAATGTTAGATGAAAGCGACAATAGCGCACTATTCACCGATGGGGTCAGGAGAGTAATTTTTCGAGGAGGCAATGAAGAAGTGTATGAATATCAACCACTGCTAGTTGGTAACACGAAGGGGTTACAAGGAAGAAGGCTAGGGAAGATAAAGCGACATGATCCATGTAATCTCAAAATACCTTGTATGATAGGTCGCAAGTATTTTTATAATGTTTACATAGACACATGTTCACCCAATAACATTATGTCTTTGTTTCAATATAATAATATTTGTAGACGGGGGATGACGTATAAGGGAAAAGATATCATTGACAATGATGAAGATATGCACGTGTTTGTAGGTAATATGACATTCGTGCTAAGCTTTACAATAGTCGATAACATTGAAGATTACGTCGACCCTAGGTTGTCGCAAATTGTGTTCGGGGCACCCTTTTGCGAAATCACCAACTTAGCTGTAGATGAACACAACGGAATCATGACTTTCACCGATGGGATTAAGAGGATCTCATATCAGACTCCATATAAAATGAGAGATTTCAAGGATACGGATCGCGAGACGCTTGATAAGCTTGGATCCCAACTTATACTAAGCGATGATGATGTTAGGAGGGGATGTAGAAACACTTTTGATATGTCACGAGGATTCTTCGAAGGTGTTAATAAATTTAGTTCCAAATATCAAGAGGATATTTTTGATTTCAAAGACCCTAGGTATCTTTACTATGAGAGTAATTCCAATGAGGAATCTGAGTGTGACCTAGAAACCGTGACCAACGATGAAGTCACGTAAGAGAGTGACTTTGAGTCTAGCTACAAGACTCGTTAATAAAGAAAAGCGCTTCTTGGGAGGCAACCCAAGCTTTATTTGTTTTGTTTGTTTGTTTGTTTGTTTGATTTTATTTGTTTCCGTATGTATGTTTTATTTTTATCTCTAACAATTCATGTTTTAAATTACATTGTGAAAATGCTTTATTTTGTTTTTAACTTCGTCTTAACTACATATAAAGGTATTTTGCAAAAGATAAGTGTAAGGGAAATCTAAATTTGTTTATAAGAACGAATTGGACATGAATTGTAGTAATATAAAATGAACATACATATTAGTATTTATTTGAGTCAAATGCTTGTATCGAGTCATAATGAAATTTTGCAGGATTCCAGGAATTAAGGTAATTGTTTTTCCAGAAATTTTCCGGAAAATAAACATAAGAATTCTGTCAGATCAATTCTGACGGCGTCAGCCTTTAAAAGCTGACGATGTCAGGTACTGATTCCAGAAAAATTTTTAAAATTTAGTTTTTCTGCCGGATTATAAAAATTACTGCATCTTTAATTCCAGGAATCTGCAAAACTTTTATTCCACAAGCATTATATCCATATATAGATTTTGCCGCCGATTTTACGCAAGGTTTACCTAGATTGTTTTCTCAGGTTAACAGGTTACATTGGACAAGAAGATGAACATGGAATTAAGTTCATGACATCAAGCTTTTGGCGTCGCTTTGATCTTGGAGCTTTTACATCATCTTGGAAGAAGATCTAACCATGTTACCTCACGATCCACATCAAACGAATCAGGGGAGTATTTGTTTCATTCTTTCATTTTCTCTACTTTTACATCTTTTATGTGAACATTGGGGACAATGTTCGGTTTAAGTGTAAGGGGGGGGGGGTAAATGAAGACACCTTAGAAAATGTTTTTACGCTTGATTTTTGTTTTGTTTAATGGTAGATGTGTAATAAAACTGAGAGAAATATTTGTTAGGGCAATTTTAGCGCCAAATTTAAAATTTTTTACAACTTATAGGAGTGAAACTTTAGGCATAATAAGCGTCTCATGGATAGGAGTTGTATAACGACCTAAAATTCGGAATTTTAAATAAAACCCAAGAATAACAAACGTATATATCGTATATCCAAATAAATTAAAACGAAACTTCACATGTGAAATTCTGAACCTATTCGATTCCGAAAATATTTAGAAACCTAAACGAAAATTTGGGAACTAATATTACACGACGTGAATACCTAATTTGGGCTATTTTTTTTGTGCACAAACAATAAACTATCTAATGACCCAACAAATTGAGCCCATCAAATCCTTTGGCTCTCTTGGCCCATCCACGACCCACAACCACATAATAAGAAGATCCGGTGTATATTTTTCTGTCACACAATACGCTTCAACAAAACACATAAAACCCTAACCCTACTAAAGAAAAATAGCGGCATAAATTCTGTGGCTCTCTTCCTTTACTGTTCAACATTAGAAGCCTCAAGAAGGGTGGTTTTGATCGTGGCATCTAGTTCGAGAAGGGGTTTGAATTTTCTTAGCTTTGGTTGTTTGGATTCGGTATTGGTGGTGTCTTTGTGCTTCATTTTCTGCCTTTCGATCTACAAGGGTAAACCATGTTTGACCTTGTTCTCTTTTCCTTCTCAATCTATGTCATTCGAATGTTTTAGTCATGTCCTGGTTGTTTTTGTGGTCGGCTAAAAAGAAAGAAAAGGGGTACACATGCACACGTAGGACTCACATAAAATCACACATCTCATTTTATAAAATGTTACAACATGTCTAATTATGATCGATCTATATATACATGTTACATAATTCAGATTCTTGAGTTGCATGAATTGAATGGACAAAGATGAGAACATATGATATATATAAAGATCCACTTGAAATCCTATACGTGTATATACATATACGAAACAGCATGCATATTGTGTTTTCTTTTTTTGATTCATGCGTACATATATATATTAACGAGACCTTGTGTTTTTTGTTGTTCGACTTGTATAAATAAAAGAAGGGTCGAATGGTTGGGACCCAGGGTTTTGTCCTTGACTTAATTCGAATAGAAAGAACCACAAGTATTTTGCTGTTGAACATTTTTAAAAAAATAATAATAATAATAAAAAGAATAAAGTAAAGGGTTTTGTTTGGTCGAATGGTTGTGAACAACTAAAGGGCTGCATTTGGTTTTAATATAACAAGGGTGCGTTGGATTTTAAAAATGATAAAGTAATGATAAAGTGTAGTTGCTATTTGATTAACGAGGGTGTTTATTTAAGAATAAAAGGGTGCCTTTGTATTTGATTAACAAGGGGTGTTTATCTCGGCTTAATTCTAAAATCACAAAGAGGGTATCACAGATTTGTTTCACTTTCAAATTAAAAAGGGGTCGTTTGTATGAATGAAGTGAACCGATGTCGGATTATAACAAGTCTTACATGATTTTATAAAAGCTTGGGTCGTCGCGGCATAAATATTAAGATCGTGGGTACGTTAATAAATTATATAAAATTATAATGACGGGGTCCAAAATTATTATCTTAATATTAATTTATTATAATAAACTTTAAAATAATTTTATTTGACTTTTAGTATTTAATTTTGATAATTTATATTTTAGACCCTAAACTTATAATATTGACGTTTTAGAACCTAAACTATTATATTGGTCATTATAACTTTAAATATTATTAATTGTCCATTATAACCTTAAAGTGTTAAATTACAATTTTGGGAACTTACTAAATATGCAAAATTGCTAAATTGGGAAACCTGTCTAAAATAGGAAGACACTTAAAACGGTTAAAGTTATTTAAAGTGGAAACTTACCAAATATGGAAACTTGATAATTCGGGAAATTTGCTAAAAGTAGAAGGTTACTAAAAATGGAAAGCCGGTTAAAATGAGTAATCTGATTTAAAATAAGTTATTAATAATAAGACGATCATGTATTCGTGTAGATTCGCCGAAGAAGGAGTTGCTCTCAATCTTTATGTTTTCTGTTGTGTTTGCACTTGCGGTCTAAGGTACAGATATTCTGACCTTGCAGTAAGGTTTCTCAAGACTCATGATCCGTTTTCTCTACCCCTACTCTGATTTCTGATCTTGGTTCTTCTGATGTCTCTGGTTCATTGATATGATGTTTTGTATGAAAACCTTTGAAAATATAACTGGATGATATGAGACAAAACGTGTGAAAATGATTTCTTTTAACATGATATTAACTCCTGCTAAAAACATTTTAGAGAAATACCTTTGTGAAAATCATGTTTTTAAATGAAATGAAAAACCTCTAAATCTGTTTCCTTATGAAAAATTTCACACTTGTAAACCTTGAACCATTGATATGAACCTTGCTACCTTTATTCTGATATTTTTCTTTGTTTAGGATTCCCGACGCCATTGCTATGAAACCCCATTTTATTTTCTGAACCTTTTCTGTGATGAACCTTTGTTATCCGAACCTTCTGATTTTGGACTTTCTGATTTGACCTTCTGATTTGGACCTTATGATATGAACCTATGATATGTATTTCTGATCTGATTATTATGATGACCTATGATCTGCGTCATTTATGAAATTCTGTTTGACCTATTCTAGTTTGACACCCGAGCCAAAGTTTGTTTCACTAGGCATGGGGGTTCCATGTCCGTGTCAGTGATGCACCTCTGACATGACTCTAGGGCAGTGGAGTGATGTTCTGCCACGTCCCCTTATCTGTTATCTGTTATGAGCTCAATTATCTGTTTATTATGGCCAATATTATTTCTGTGGGGGCGTATGGATGCATCCTAGATCTGTTTCTGTTTTCTGTTATCTGTTATCTGTATCTGGTGATTGATGCTGCGTGCATGCACGTCCTTCACATTTCTGGGAGCTAGCTACTCCACCCATATGAGGACACCCCTCATTATTGTCTGATTATCTGAGAGGTCTCCCCTCTATATGATTATGAAGAGATATGATTATGATTATGATGAAGGCATTATTATGAAGGCATTATATCTGTTTCTGGGCTCGTGGTTGATGACTAACCCTTACCTTACCTCCATCACTATTTCATACTTACCTTTGATTACGTTCTGTTATTCCCTTTATACCTTATTCAGTATTCATTTCTGTTTCATTATTACTTCGTTGTTATATCTGTTCACTGGGCTTTTTAAGCTCAGTCGCGTTTTCTTTCTTACGCGGCAAGTTTTAGAGGGAAGCTGGGATATGAGTGAAGAGTGTATAAGATATTAGTGGACTTCACCTTGATAGCTATATTCTGGATTAGAGATGACTAGAAGAGATTTATATTTCAGACCTAGCATTTCATTGTTATTCTCTTTTGTAACCTTGTATTTCAGATTATTTTCCTTTGTAACATTTGAAATTCTTTTGTATTACTTATGTTGTATGTCTGTATATGCTTTGATATGTCACCGTAATGTAGCACTTCTATCCTTGTCGGGTTGGGGTGTTACAATTATGGTATCAGAGCTCAGGCTGACGACTTATAATACATAAACTTGAACCTGTGAGTTTTGGACCATTCAGTTTCTACTGTAGGCGCTTACAAAATGACTCTGATAATTTACTTTAAGAATTCCCTTTAACAACCTAAGTTATTACCGGTGAGGAATGGGTAGACTAGGGCATCTTAGTAGTAACACTGCTTCCGCATCACTCTGATTCGTGCCTTTCTTTTGGTTGATCCTGTTAAGATCACTTTCTAGAGATTTGAAAACTTTCGTTTTGCACCACCTAAAGATTTGTAACCCCGTGAGTGTTGAAGATATTGAGAATTATGTAGAAATGTCTGACACTATTTGATACTTATCTTCTAATTCCGCTCTTGACCTCTGATTCATTTGTTAACCCTTTTTGATGCCTCTTCGGGCATTTTGAGAATCTCTATGACGATGATGTATTTGGTACATTCTGTGAATTTTCTCTAGCTTTGATAAGCATCTGCAAGTCTTCTGATGTTATTTGATTTTGCCTTATCACTTCTGTTCTGATGATGAGTCTTGTGGTATTTAACCACGAGTATAAGAATGTTTTCCTCAATTTTGAACGATAAGCTTTGCTATGTTGATCTGTATTTCTTTGAAATGGTTAACTTCGATTTTATTCTGATATGGAATTGGTTGTTTGAGCATTCAAGATGCTGACGACTGTCCTTCTATGTCTCACATTTGGCGTTCTGAACAATTTTGAACTCTCTACCATAAATTCTGATTGTTAAATATTTTCTATCACTATTGTTTTGGGGACTTGTACGTTACTTCTGCGGTCATAAAGTTTCTGAGCATTTATCTTGTACACCAAGGGATAAATCTCACCTTGAGAGCTATTTTGCAATCCTAGCGTTCTCGATGTGATCTTGTTTGAACCACCAAGTTTTCCACCAGAGTGTGAAGTTGGGAATGACATTGATACCGTATACCATTCAAATTCACTTTTGATCCTCATATTCCATTTTTGCCTGACAAACATTCTGATATTTTACCGACCATTCTGAAGGTTATTCAAACATGATGTGTTTGACACATTCTGTGAATTCATTTCTTATGCTGGGCATATAATGTATCACCTGATACTATTTGACTTTGCATAATCCTTTACTCTGATAATTGTTAATTACAGAAATAGGAAAATTTTGTTTTCCTCCCTCTGAATGATGAACTCTGTTTGCCAATCAGTTTCCTTTGGAAGGATATGATGTTAATATTATTTTGTTATGGATTCGTTAACTGATACTGACGAATGGTATTCTATACATCTCACTTCTGACGATCATTTGATGTTGTAGTACCATTGATTTACAATCCACCTATCACTTTTGTTTAAAACAAACGAGATTCCAATACCTTGAACTGTTCTCTCATCTATTTCAACATTTTGATGTATCATGTACTGGACTCTGAGGTACATAAACCATCCGTCTGGTTTGATGACTGTATTCGTTCTATGAATCCGTTTAATCATGATATATCTGATTTTGAGGTCTTTTGATTTCGAGTTGGCTTGTGACCTTTAGTAACTTGTTTCATTCTACTCCTGTTATGATGTTTTTGAAACACATGAATCTGTTAAGATTGATGCTGCTAGGAAAGTACAAAAAACTCAGACCTTTTCTGATTTTCAAGTTTCTTCTAGCACCTAATAGTGTCCATTCTTGAAAAGCTCTAGCACTGGAAGTATTTTGTAGTAAAAACGTTTTCAATGTTCTCTGATAAACCTTTTGGTATTCCCTCCTGCTTGAAAATAAAATCTGAACTGATCTCAGTTGAAGAAGCTATGGAAGTTGAGAGATTGAAGGAGATGATGTAATATGATGTTAATCACCCTGGTATTTTATCAGGGATGATTCGGTTGATTTATGATGAAGAGAAAGAGAAATATATGGTGGTGTATCGACTATCGTGAACCTAACTAAATCACTATCCGAAATTATTAATCCCTTCCGCGTATTAATAATTGATTTGGTCTACCTTTGAAACTCAGTATCTGATTTCGTTTGATGGACTGAAGAAGCAACCACATGAACTTCTAAGAAATGAGTTAATTAATCAAGGATAACCTCTGTAAAGTATTGCAGTTGTTATGAAGAAGGAAGGTAATGAGAAGTGATTCTGCAGCTACCTTTGTACTCATTATTGCGAACTCTGATGATGCCAATTGTATTGGCAAAATTGTCAACTATTCTTATGCATCAAATGGAATTTATGTTTCTCGAATGTTTAGACAAATGGTCATTGTATGACTCATTAGTACGTTTAGAAACAAGGAAGAACATGAGAACCAATTGCGCAAGTTGTTAGAAATTTGACAATCAGTTGTATATTCCAGAAGTCTGATGTATGTTGAGGCAACGGTGTCCTCAATTGAGAATATTACTATAAACTCCGACAACAGAATTGAGAAGCTGAAATCTTCTGAACCATGCAGGAAATTTGGAAGGTTCTTACAAATTGCGTTACTGTTAATAAATTTCGTGAACAGAAGGGAACAGCTCAGTTTGATTGAGAATGGAGTTCTGGGAAAAGATGAAATAGAGATATGCTTCCGCACTCGCAAGTGGTACCTTACTTGGGACGCTTCTAAGAGAGACTCGGTCATGAACGTACACATCGCAGGAAGATGACTGTTCATGTGTCAAGGCAACTAAAAACGTATGAGGAGATTGTTCACTGCATGCTCTAGATTTGATAATAGCAGTAGTTACCACGAAGAGTGGAAGACGATCCCTACAGAGCAGAAGTATTGTCGAGCAGAGGACAAAATCTAGTTAAGATGGCGAACCTGGAGCTGATGAAGAAATGCAGTCTCACTTCCCTATTCATCTTGGTTGTACTAAGATGAATTGAAAGTGGAAGCAAACTCGATGATGAAGGAATTCAAGATCGTGCCAGAAGTTCACATTACTCCATCACATTCCAAAGGGGGAACTGCAGAAGGATTGATGGACCAAACTCAAGCTCATGATTTTGAACACTCCCAGGCTGTTAGATAAATGAAGGTAGATGGACCGGACTTGAAGAGATTGAGATCATATATTTGAATGGACAGATTATTGAAGCGAACCTCTATGTTTGGATGAACTGATTCAGTGAAGGAAGAAGCTGACGATGAATTTTCACTTCAGTTGATCACTTAAGATTTAAATTATCTAGAAACATCTCAGTTCCGTGTTCATTCTGCGTTTTCTTGATAATGGCCTCGTTTTGAGAATTTTGGCGAATTATGAAGACCTATGTTCTTGAACGCAGTACGTTACTTCTGTTAGAAATTCTGGAATTTCCATTACTCTTTTGAGCAGTCTGTGTTCCTCTAAGCTATGATATCTGATTCTGTTAATCTTTGGACTGTAGAAGTACTAGTGGACTAAGAATAGGTTGTTTGTTCACGACTCGAGATAAAGTATGATCATCATGAGGGCATAATTATGTGGTGCTCGTATTATGACGCCTGATCAACGTGATAATACTTACACCATATAATGTGCACTTATTGTGATCATAGGATATCAGAGGAGTGCCTTTGAAATCCTAAAAGTTCTGATATCTCGTCTGAATTATCTGCGATTAGTGAGACTCTGATTTCTTTCTACCTATGCTTATTTCGTCTTTGTCCATTAGAAATCTGAATAAGTCTGAAACTCTGATTTTCATTCTGCTAACATCTGTTATAAATCTTAAGCTTCATTGTAAAGCTCTCTATTGTTTGAATCTCGTCATTTGATCTGATTCCTGTCTATATTCCACATGTAATTCTGATAAGATTCACCTAGCGTCATCTGTTATATGTTGCATTGGTTTGACCCGATTCACTCTGATTCGTTTTGTTCTGAGGGATCCTAAACTTTTTTTTTATCTGGATTGAGTCATGAGAAACTAGTTGTCATTGGAAGATTCTGTTGGGAGAACCTCCCTGAGCGTGAGGATATCTGCGACGATCTTTTGTAATCTGCTACGACTCCGTCGGACTTTGCGACTTCAATTTCGCGGACGAAATTTTCTTTTAGAGGGGAAGAAGTTGTAATACCTGAAACTCTGATAACATGTAAAATGACCAAAATGCCCTCACAACTTCAAAAATTTAATTAAAAATTATATTCAGCTAAATAAATCCGAAATATACCAAATAAATTACATCTAAACTAAAATAAAATTTAGACAAGACTTCTAATAATTTTGTATGTCCAAAAATTATCATGTTGCTACAAAAAAAAAGGGAACGATTATACCTTTTATTATTTAATTTCGGTATATATTAAATTATTTAAATAAATGGATAAATACATGTAAATAAGGAAGGGATCAATCAAATTAAAATATTGATTTCTTGGACCGAAATTTTAGTTAATCCCTCCCCTAAGACCGGATCTTTTATTCTATATAGTTTATCTCTTATTCATTCTTTATTTTTTTTATACAGAGAGAAAACAAACCCAAAAACATATCGTAAACCATTCCTAGGACTTTTCTGGAGAGCCAAGACCATTTTTCTGAGTTCAATCTATTACTAGGAAGCCAAGAAAAATAGTCCTTCGATTTACAAAGGCTTGTATTCTCGTTTGTCGAATTTTGTTCTAAAGTGAGGTAAAAAACTCGTTCTGATTCATCCGACCTTTTATAAATTCGTTTTCCATTTTTCCTGAGTTCCTAACATCATATATGATCTGTGAAAAATTGTTAAAAGTTCGTGGAATCATTCGTGTGCTCGTGGGAATTATTTTGGTGTCGTATTGCTCATTAAGGACCAAATTCGTCACGCTCTTTCTGCACGTCCAATATTTGGTCTGGTATTTTTCTCGTGATTCTTACATCATATAAGTCCCAAATAAAATGATGAAAACGAATCATGCATGATCTATAATGTATTTGTGAATTAAACCTTACAAACGTAACAAAACTCTAAATAATTAGATAACCAATTTTTTGGGCATGAGCACTATTTTTCGTGGACTCTATATAATTTACAAGATCTCAGAAAAATACTAATTATAATTTTTGAAGCTTGGATCATGTGTTGCGAATTTATTTTCTTATCGCTATATAAAAAAAGAAAATAAATAAAAAGAAACCCTAAACCATTCGACCTAGGGTTAGGGTTTTGGGACATGAAATCTGACCATTAATGATGTTTAAGGTTGTTGAGAATGATGGTGTAATGATTGGGAATTAATTCTAGGGTTTGTGGTATTTTTGGTGTTTAGCGATTTAAAGATATAAGTATAGGGGCTTTTTCGTAATTTTCTGAAACTTATGGGTATTTTTGTGATGTGTTTAAATCAGGTGCTAATTATGTAAAAATATCAAATAAGGGCCATGTGTGTTAGATTTGTAATTAAAAGGTTAAAAAGGTATATATATATATACACACACACACACACACACACATATATATATATATATATATATATATATATATATATATATATATATATATATATATATATATATATATATATATATATATATATATATATATATATATATATATATATATATATATATATATATTTATCCGACTTATAATTAATTTAATTTGAGGGACTAAAAACGTAAATTCTGGAAACTTGAAGCCATTTTGAGTAAATAATAATATTAAGAGTGTTTTGTGTAATTTTGAGTATTTATGGGCCTAATGTGTAATTATTATGAAATTATGATTTAATTAATAAGTTTTATAAACTTAAGGGACTAATTGTGTAAATTCTGAAATCTGAGGGGCTGAATAGTACTATACGTAAACTCTGGTGAGACATTCTGAAATTTGGTAAAATAATATGCTTGTTTGGTAAATATGGAATTCTTTTGGACTTAATTGTAAATTATATATTTATAAGGACTTAAATTGTAATTAATACATGTTAAGGGTTTAAAATGTAAATTTGGTTAACTTGAGGGTTTAAATAGTAAATTATGTTAATTCATGGGTGACTTGTGTAAATATTATAAACTTGTTATATTTTCATAATTAACCCTTAACTTTAGTATATTTTCATAGTAAACCCTAATTTTTGGAAGGTTGACATATTAAACCCTAAACTATCTTAATGAACTAAAACAAACCCTAATTCCATAAATGAATATATTTCATAACTTAAAGCAATCATAATGTTGATACTTTCTATTTTTGGAAACCTGCTATTTTTGGAAACTTACTAAATAAGGAAACTTTCTAAAAATGGAAACTTACTAATTCTGGAAAACTGCTAAAAATAGAAAGTTACTAATTCGGGAAAGTTACTAAATATAGAAATCTGCTATTTATGGAAAGTTACCTAAAATGGAAAGATAACTAAAATCAGTAATCTGAATTATAAGAACCTATCAGTAATTCTGTCTTCTACTCCTTTAGGTGTGAAGAAGGAGTGATCTGATCCTTTCAGTGTTTGCTATCTTTGTGTCTGTTTGCTTTTCCGAATAAGGTACAGATATTCTGACCTTTTCAGTAAAGGTTTCTCATGATTTCTTCTCTTTTGATCTTTCATTCTGTTTAGGGTTCCCTATGCCATTGCTATGAAACCCTATTTTGTTTCTGAACCTTTTGCTATGAACCTTTGCTATCTGAACTTTCTGATTTTGGACCTTCTGATTTGGACCTTTTGATATGACTATATGATAACTTATGATCTGTGTCATTTTATGACATTCTGTTGACCTATTTCTGTTTGACCTATTCTGTTTGACCTAGTTTAGTTTGACACCCGAGCCAAAGTTTGTTTCACTAGGCATGGGGGTTCCATGCCTAGATATGATCTGATTGTGATGACTTATGATCTGTGTCATTTTATGACATTCTGTTGACCTATTCCGTTTGACCTATTCTAGTTTGACACCCGAGCCAAAGTTTGTTTCACTAGGCATGGGGGTTCCATGTCCGTGTCAGTGATGCACCTCTGACATGACTCTAGGGCAGTGGAGTGATGTTCTGCCACGTCACATTATCTGTTATCTGTTATGAGCTCAATTATTTGTTTACTATGGCTAATATTATTTCTGTGGGGGCGTATGGATGCATCCTAGATCTGTTTCTGTTATCTGTATCTGGTGATTGATGCTGCGTGCATGCACGTCCTTCACAACTCTGGTAGGTCTCCCCTACATATGTTGCCTTATGTATGATTACGAATGTGACTATGATTATATTGAAGGCATTATTATGAAGGCATTATTATGAAGGCTTTATATCTGTTTCTGGGCTCGTGGTTGATGACTAACCCTTACCTTATCTTTTATTACTATTTCATACTTACCTCTGATTAGATTCTGTTATTTCCTTTATACCTTATTCAGTATTCATTCTGTTTCATTATTACTTCGTTGTTATATCTGTTCACTGGGCTTTTTAAGCTCAGCC